>CM046456.1:23648059-23931616 GCA_025506515.1 Flaveria trinervia | reverse complement strand
CGTCTTGGGCATAAGAATCCAACAAACGCAAGTATAATCAATCTAAGAATGAATCAAAATGTTAAGAATGATTGTAAGATGATTAACTACAATCTATGAACTTGGGACAGGTTTTCTTGAGTCTTGGACGGCTATGGTACGATTGTGCGCGTAGGGATTTGAATTGTTATGTTTTTCCACGAATTAAGTGGTATTTGTTGGTTAGGATTTTCCATTCGTACGACTGGACCATTTCAGTCATACGACTGAAGCATGTGGTTGATCCATCAACACGAGTGAAGGTCCAGTCGTGCGATTGAGTCAACCTTATGTCTCAATCGTGCGACTAATCCAGTCTCCTAGTTCAGTCATGAGACTGGTCCATTAGCATGAAGTATTCAGCATATGGTCCATTAGCATGGCCCATTCGCATGAGAACTTCACATGATTAATTATAAACATGTTTCTCAATTATTATTGACTAAGAACTATGTAAAAAACCACAAACCTATATAGTTAGTTCAATATACGTTATCACACAATAAACAGTGAAATATTAAACATTATAAACATCAACCACACATTTCATTCCATTCATACCCATTCAATTAGATATACGTAAGACATGAAAGATATTTTACATTAAGCTCCTAAACTAGGTACACATGTATCAACAAACTCCCCCTTGGACCTAGTTTACATTATTGTCTAACATTCTTCATCAGCTCTTCAAAGTCTTGTACTTCTCCTGACTTGTAGCTCCAGCATGTATCTCAAATGCAAAATAGAGCCTTATAACATTTTGAAACTGGAGGGATTGTACAATGTCTTGTGAATCATAAAATGGTGGCCACTTGTACAATGTGTATACATCATCAGCAGACAAGTTAGTTAGCCACATTGGGTCAAATACCAAAATAGTATCCATTTGGCCCTCTTTTTGCCAGACTATAACAACTTCACTTGTTCTCCAATCGTATTACCACCACTTAAATTGTGGAGTGTGAAATCCTATGGCTTTTACCTTGGAGGGATTCTTGACATTATGCGTGGAGGACTCCACTTGAGCACTATCTTTGACTTTCCAGTAATGAAATCAACTTCAGACCGTCTGATGTACTTCCTCAGTTGTTGAGGTCTGAAGTAACCCACCTGGTGTGGTACTCTTTCCTCAATGTATCCTCAAACAAGCCTGACATTTTCTTGGGTTAGCATATATGAACTTTAGTTTGGCCAACTAGTTGAGCTCAAAACCAAGGAGAGTCTTCAGATCATGTGGGAATCTGAAGTACTCTACTCCTTTCTCCTTCTTGACAGCATTAACATTAGATCCTTCAAATATTCCCACGTTATAATCTTTCGTGACACCCTTAGATGCTTCTTCACTTTGTAGCTTGGTGTACGCACTCAGATTTGGAGCAGTGTGTTGTGCTCGGATCTCTGCAAAACAAGCCGCCTATTCAGCTTTTTGATGTTGACATCAGCGTCTGAGGCTTGGGCTTGATCCTTATTCTTTTCGGACTCTTGCTCCATCTGATCTAGTTTTTCAAAGGTATCACTAACGAGAGTATCACCCAGATTGGGGACTATATTTCCTTCTCTGTCAGCATACTTTGGATAATGCTTGGCTGTGACGTCTTCAATCTCTATTTTATCCACATCATTAAGCTCGTCGTCACTAGCCACATCAACGGTAGGGGCATCCTTGACATTTCATCTGGGTTTAGCCGAAACATCTGTATAAGTTGCTCATCAGTAAGGTCATGAATTATTTCTCCTTCTTCAGGAGTATAACTCATAGACCTCCTGACAATCCCTTGAAATCAAGTATCATAGTGAATTGAGACTTGATTTGCTATAGGGGAGCAATATCATACTCGTCTTGCTGAGATGCTTGATCTGTTTGACTTAAACATTTAACACATCAATCATTAGTCAATAATCAAGATAGTTAAATACCAAATATATATAAACATTAATACATGATTCAATTACACAAGATTTAACATTAGATAAACATCTAAGCATTACTTTTATCTTGAATCATGTGCTCTTCTGCATGCGGGGCCGAGGACGAGGCTCTCTGATCTTGTGCCTTCTTGGAGCATTGTACTTTGGCGTGTGTGGCATCTGATGCAGCCGCATCATCTCCTTCCTCATCATCTCCTCCCTCTTCCTCTCTAAATCCATCACCACCTCCTTCTTCTGTCTCATCCTCATCATCATCCTCATCATCATCATCATCTCCCTCTCTGATCCTGACAGGCTCATCTTTAGATCCCTTGAGCCTAAGCATGATGGTCTTGTTTGTAGCCTCCAACTTCCTAATCCTTTTAGCTGATTGGTCGCTTTGCTCTTGGAGTTGCGCTATTTGCTGAGCTTGTTGAGATATCTGCTAAGATTGGGTAGCATTAAGCTCCGCAAGCTAACGTAGTTGGGCAGCTCTCTCTTCATCAGCCACCAACAGCTTCTGCACCATTTGGTTGAGTGCTGATAGCTGTTCCTCCACCCCTGTGTGGGGCAGAGATGACCCTGTAGTGAATGATGGGTGGGACGATGGTCCATCTTAGTGGCTAGTGGTGGTAGTGGTGGAAGTGGTGAATATGGGTGGTGGCATATGAGTGAGTGGAGTGGTAGTAGTGGTGGTGGGTGAGGTAGTGGTAGGTGGAGGTGTGGTAGTAATGGTGGGTGGAGTTGTAGTAATGGTGGGTGGAGTGGTAGTAGTGGTGGTGGGTGAGGTAGTGGTGGTGGTGGTAGCTGTGGTAGCAGTAGGGGAAGAGGCAGTGATCAAAGTGTACCTCCATCTCCTGGGCTTCATCCGTTGGGCTGAGCCATCCTCTTTTTCCTCGAACCCCTTGAGGAGGATGCTCCCCCTGGGATGCTAGGCCGAGCTCGGGTGTAGGTAGGATAGTCATAGTTTCCCTAGACTCACCCAGGCGTCCACCAACCGCCAGAATCCCTCATTCAGTGGCAACCACCTTACTGCCCACCGTTCGAGTCAACAGTTCCTCATCCTCCTCCTCCTCATCAGGACAGAAATCCTGATGGAATCTAGCTGCATCAGCTTCTCCATGAGTGGATGGTGGAGGTGTAACATCAGTAGTGGTGGCCCTAGATGGTGTGGGGCTAGTGTCTCCACCATCACCACTATCATCATCATCCGATTCATCAGTGGGGAGCACAATCTGCTCAGTGTCTGAGTCGTTGTCATCGTGGCTCCACTTCCTTCGTGTCGGCGCTATGTAGTCTTCACGGGCCAGATGCCCAAAAAGTCGCTTGACAGGGGGTTTCACTGGCTTCCCCCTGTACACCTTCATCCTTCCAAGGGTGGTGTTATCCATGACCTCGACCACCATGGCATCCTCCTTCTCCTTTGCAGAAAAGGTAGCTTCTAGTCAATAATCATCTGTATAAAGAGAGGGTACATGCAAAAGCCATCCTTACCCTCGCCTCGATGTTCTCCACCACATAGGTGAAGATTATCCTCGAGAAGCTGAACGGATGGTTCAGCACCAACGCCACATAGGCGTTTTGAATCAGGTCTGACAGCTAATCGAAGCCTCCCTTCCTTGAGGCAATTCTTTTCAGTAGTAATGGTCCAAGTACTTAAATTGGGGTCAAAAGTTGCACTTGTTATGAACACCTGCGTTGATATCCCCCGAATACTTGGCCCGTAGAATTCAACCTCGTACGGTCAGTGGGTATAGTCGTGTAGTGCAGTCAGTATCATCCCCAAACTCCAAAACTGTCCTGAGATCGTCCTCAGTGATCTCTATAGCCTGACCAAAGATGGAGCTCCTGATACAGTGGGGCTCTGAGGATCTATCGACGACAACACTTTCCCAGAAAGTCTGCTGAACAGAGCGGTACGGGGTGCACAGAGTTGATATAGCATGGAAGATCCATGATCTCCGTAAGAATGTAATAATGCTAGAGAAATTAGCTGCATTCCGGGAGGTCAGATCCAGATGAGCATAGATGTTATGCTTCGTGCTCATAGTCCAACGACTCGCCATCTGTTACACATGGAAGATAAACGTTAGAGTGTGTCACTGAGTAACAATTGATACATTGGACTTGAAATCTTCTGTTCTGCCGTGCGAATGAACTGTGTGACTGAAATGTAGTAGTGCGAATGAGCTCATACGTACTACTAAGCATGCGACTGGGCTTAGTCGTATGCTATCCCATGCGTTTACCCCAATCGGCGACTAAACTCATACACATGGTTCAGTCATGCAATTGAGCCATTCGCCCAGCTCAGTCATGCGATTGATGTTCATTAGGGTTTCCATTTGCATGACAGACTATTTGTTCAATTCAAATTCAAATTTGAGCAAAACTTAATGTTAGACGTCATGGTTTGGCTCATTAGTCTCTCAAATGACCGACATAACACCTAATAACCTTAATTTGAACAATATACTAAGTTTTAAATATTTCTTATACAAACTAATTCTCGGTTTAGTTTAGGGCTCAATTCAGTCGATTTAGGGCATGATTTGATGGACATTCGATTGGATTACATCGCACATTACTTGTATAATCACTAGAAATCGTTAGTTCACAATAATCAGTAGTCTAGGATAGTCACAAGAAAATCGGGCAGCGTAACCGTAGTTCGTGCGAGTTAGGTGCGATTTGGGGGTGATGAATGTCTGCGACCGACTTCCCCTCTATTTATACTAGGGTTTCATTTAGTCGTGCGACTGAACCTATTCACTCTCTTGATTCGTGCGACTGAGGGTCAGTCGTGTTACTAGTACAGTCAGTCACTTTTAGTCGCGCGACTAGGTGTCAGTCGTGTGACTTTCCATTCGGTCACCTCCATTCATGTGATTGGTTCATTCTTGTGATCCAATCGTGTGAGTTTACTCATGCTGATGGTCCAATCGCACTTCTGGGCCATGCGTGTGGTTTAGTCGTGCGATTGGGCTCATGTGTATGGTCCAATCATACGGTTGGTCCATACTCATGGTCCGGTCATGTGAATGGGCTCATACATATGGTCCAATAGTACGGCTGGTCCATACTCATGGTCCACTCGTGCGAATGGGCTCATACTTATGATTTTAACTTTATGACCATTTGACACTTAACCCTTTTAACTCTTGATAAAACATTTTGAGCATTTGATCATCACAGACATGACCATTTTAACCTAGAGAACTTTTGATCAACTCAGACGTGATCCTTTTATTAGTAAAAATATTTTATCACCTCAGACGTGACTCTTTTAACAGTAGAAACATTTTGTCACCTCAGACGTGACCCTTTTTAGTGATTACATCCTAGATAGAATTCCAATGCATAGTCCGACGTTTTAATATCTAAACTGATTAAACTTAAACAACTAGAACTAAAAGACAAAACAAAAACATATTTTGTGATTTTGTGTGATGTGGAAATCCGAAGATAGATATCTAACAAATTTATTTCTCGAACAGACAGCTTCAAGTTATTTTGACCAAACTGGAATGATTCATTATGGAATCATACAGGTAAAACAAATCATTCTGGACATGTTACCAAAACCTTTTGATGCTATATTCTTGTTTTCATCGAGAGTCATTAGCAAGTCTAGGAAATTATACTAGTGCCACAAGATGCACACAGTGGTTTGGACTTTCAAGAGTTGCAGCCACGATGATTGTCAGTATACTTGTTCTCTTAAATCCATACACAGACTTTTGACATAGATTGGTGATGATTTAAGGTTTAATTATTTCAACAAGCATTTGTGGATCCCAAGCTTATATGGTAATCAACGTTCCTTGGGAGATTTTTGAGCGGTCTACGGGTAGTATTCAAAAGAAACTATTCTAGAGCTTTTAAAGAGGTGCTAAGCCTCAGGTCAGTGCCACCGCACAATGAGTGAGAACGCACGTATAATCAATGTAATGATGAATCAAAATGTTAAGAATGATTGTAAGATGATTAACTGTGATCTATGAACTTAGAACAGGTTTTTAAGACTCTCTGGATGGCTAGGGTACGATTATGTGCGTAGGGATTCGAATTGTTATGTTTTTTTCACAAATTAAGTGGTATTTATAGGTTAGGGTTTTCCATTCATGCGACTGAACCATTTCCATGGTTCAGTCGTGCGACTGAAGCATGCAGTTGATCCATCCGCACGACTAAAGGTCCAGTCGTGCGATTGAGTCAACCTTATGTCTCGATCATGCGACTGATCCAGTCTCCTGGTTTATTCGTGCGACTGGTCCATTAGCATGAAGTATTCATGCGTATGGTCAATTAGCATGGTCTATTCGCATGAGAACTTCACACAATTAAGTATAAACATGTTTCTCAATCATTATTGACTAAGAATTATGTAAACAACCACAAACCTATATAGTTAGTTCAATATGCATTATCACACAATAAACAATAAAATATTAAACATTATAAACATCAACCACACATTTCATTCCATTCATGCCCATTCAATAACATATACGTAAGACATGAAAGGCATTTTACATTGAGCTCCTAAACTAGGTACACATCTATCAACAATCTTCATCATCAAGAGTTAGATCTTCAATGGGTATCCTTGTTGTCTTGTAGATAGCAGTTTGATCTGCAAACATAGTGACAGGGATGTGTGGCCCCTTGGATATTTAGATCCAATAATCATGATCTACACCTGTAGTGTAATTCCTGAACCTGATTTTCCATTGTTTAAATTCAGATTTATGTTTAAGCATTGGTGGTTTTGGAGTATGACCAAGTTCTGAAAAACTATGTAAATCCATTTTAACAAGGTGTTTTAACTTGTATAAATATAGATTAGGTAAGTTTTAAGATTAATTAGTCTGAATAGTCCAAATCATTCAACAAATGCTTAGGAAATCAGATCTGTTAAGGTTTTTTGGGCTCTGTCGCAACTTATGTTATATTACTGTTCGTCGTATGAATCTGTAGGTTTTGTGTATAGTTCTTGAAGGTGAGAACATGTTGACCGAAGGTTTTTTTAAGAGTATTTTCTGTTGTTTACCAATTAGAGATGATGGAATACTCTATTAGCAACTCAATCACTAGATCAATCAAGTTCTATTCGGGTCTTGGGTAGATCTGAAAAAGAACCGAGAGCCAAAGCTTTGATACCAATTGACTGGGTGGTGAGATTAATATTCTCACTTAGGATTGAATATAATGATTGAGTTAGTGATTGAAAGCTAGAAACAAACAATCAATAAAATTTCAATGCATATGAAATACTCATAAATGCTTTTTGTATTGAATAAGATGATGATTACAGTAAATGCTAGGGTTTGAGCATAAAACAGTAACGATACACCTTGAGAGTAAATGACAAAATATATTCTAATTGTCTATCAACTGTCGTATCATGTATGAGGTTTTCTATTCTGTTTATAGGTAAACAAGATGCCTTTTTACAAAACGACTAAACTACCCCTGACCTATACCTCATAACTAGTCTAAGTCTTGATCCACATTTTTGCTTGTTCATCCGCATTGGCAAATGCGGATGAGATGGAATTGATCACATTTCTTCACTTGATAATCCGCATTAGTATGTTGGTCATCCGCATTAGGTAATGCGGATGAACAAATACTTGTGCATTCTTGTCCGGTCATCCGCATTGGCAAATGCGGATGAACAATATCTTGTTCGCGTTACTATTGGTCTTCCGCATTTATTAATGCGGAAGAACAAATACTTGTCAGCATTTGTTCTTTGCCTTCCGCATTAACAGTTGCGGTAAGCCAATACTTCTACTGCTGTAGGATCTTCATTCGTATTAATTCTTGGACTTGTGGGAATCTTAGCAGAACAACCATCAACTCACCAATTGAATTGACATGTATGATTCTTTCAAGGTCCAACAGGATCAATGGTAAGGGAGGTGGAGTAGTTAGACAAAGGTTGAAAATGGCAAACCTCTGAGAAATATCATCTTTCTTAGAGGGCAGCAGAGCAACCTGGTTGTGTTGCCTGTGAAGTTGCATGGAGAAATCAGGGTTGTTTCTAAGGTTTAGATTGGCTATTTTGAGAAGCTTAAGAGTGAAGGAAGATGAAAAACAAAGGCAGTTTGGGAGAATTTACGTCAGAGAAGAAATGCAGATGAAGAAGATAGAGAAAAAGAGGGGGAACCATTGGGTTTATGTGTGAAATGGATCTGAGACAAAGCTAATGAAAGAGCATATACTTTGAAATATGGAAAAGTAGTTTTCTTTTGCCCAAAATGTAGTTTTCTTGTAAGTCGAGAAATATTCCAAAGATTATTTTGCTTCGGAAGTTCTTGAAGAGAAGCTTCCAAAGGCAAATTGACTTCCGAAGATTTTTCAAAGCTTTTTGAGAATTTTGTTTCGGAAGAGATTTAAAACTCAGAGTATTTATTCTATGAAGAATAAAAACATCTGAAGCAAAATTGCTTTCGGAAGAAAATTGTTCTTATAAAACATACAAGTCCTTAAGTAGATTTTAAGCTTCAAAATATATTTCAGAAATTTCTTCCAAAGGTAAATTGACTTAAGTAGATATATGTTTGCTAAGACATAAATTTCTTCTCAAGGTAATATTTAAATCTTTTGAAGGATAAAGAGATCAAATTTTTAAAAAATCTAAGGAATGTTTTTTAAAAAGATTTTACTTCCAAAGAGAACAAAGGGCTTATGAAGGTGATAAAGATAAACAACTTAGGACACATAGGTTTTAATTATTACTATGATTAAGTTTTTAAGAAAAGCTACTAAAGGTTAATAATCCCAATAGCTGATACAAGATATTTGAATCTTTGTTCATCAAAAGCTTTGGTGAAAAGATCAGGATATTGTTCATTTGTGTTAACCTTGACTAGTTTGATTAATCCTTTTTCAAAGTTATCTCTAATTAAATGATACTTGATATTGATGTGCTATGTCCTTGAGTGTTGCATAGGATTTTCTATGATTGAGATAGCACTATTGTTCTCTATATGGATGGGAGTCTCCTTGATGTTGAATCCATAGTCCAACATCTGATTTTGAATCTAAAGTACTTGATCATAGCAGCTTGCAACAGCAATGTATTCAGCCTCAACAATTGATGTAGATAGACAGGATTGTTTCATACATTGCCAGGAGAATATCCTTCAACCAAGGAATTGACATCCCCCTGATGTAGACTTTGCAATCATGTTGCAGCCACCATAGTCACTATCTGTATAAGCATATAGATTAAAGTCGGAAGGATACTAAAGGCCAAGTGATGGAGCACCTTTGAGATATCTTAGAATTCTTTTGACAGTGATTAGGTGTGACATCTTGGGGTTGGCTTGATATCTTGCATAGATACACGTAGCAAACATGATATCAAGCCTGCTAGCTTTGAGGTATATAAGAGATCCAATCATTGCCCTGAAGAGATGCTCATCAACACACTCCCCCTCAAGACCAGGCCCAAGGGAGTGGTTTCTGGCTACGGGTGTCTTAGCAACCTTACAATCAGTCATGTTGAATCTTAGAAGTATGTCTTGAACGTACTTAGACTGACTTATGAAGATTCCATTGTGAACTTGCTTCACTTGAATTCTTAGAAAGAAATTGAGTTCTCCCATGGCAATCATTTCAGACTTCTCTTTCATCAACTTTTCAAAGTCTTTGTAGTGCTTTGAATTAGTTGACCCAAAGATAATGTCATCCACATATACTTGAACTAGCGTAATGTCATCTCCTCTTCCTTTGATGAAGAGTGTTCCATCAATAGTACCCCTCTTGTAGCCATGTTGACAAAGATCCTATGACAGGGTATCATACCATTTCCTTAGTGCTTGGTGCTGCCCATAAAGAGCCTTATAAAGCTTGTAGACATAATCAGGATGATCAGGATCTGCAAACCTGGGTGGTTTTTTGACATGCCCCTCTTCATCAATCACCCCATAAAGAAAAGCACACTTGACATCAAGCTGGCAAACCTTGAAGTTCTTGGATGTAGCAAAAGCTAGAACTATCCTGCAACTTTAAGTCTTGCTACAGGAGCAAAGACATCTATATAGTCAATTCCTTCTTCTTGAGTATATCCTTGAATAACTAGTCTAGCTTTGTTCTTGATGACAAGTCCTCTATCATCCTTCTTATTTCTAAACACCCATTTGGTTCCTATAGTAGTCTTCCCATGAGGAAGAGGACATAGGTTCCAAACCTTCTGCCTATTGAATTAAAGTAGCACCTATTGCATAGCATTAACCTAACTTGTATCCTTTAGAGCCTCATCAATTTTTTTTGCTCTATCTCGGACAAGAAACAAGAGTGAAGACAAACATTTGCTTCATGGATATGTCCTCTTGTTCATACCCCTGTGTCAACATCTCCAATGATGTTTGTGGAAGGGTGAGACTTGTGGATCCTTAGCTAAGGGATCACAACAAGTTGCTTAAACAAAACCAAGTTAGAGAAATTCAGATCCGGTAATAAGGATTCACTCTCCACATTAACACACTTGTCAAGCTTAACTTGATCAAATGAGTGTATGACATCATTGATGTTTTCATTATGGAATGGTTATCAGCATCAAGAAATTCCTAACCACTGTCACCACCACCATGCTCTTGAATATTTGAAGCTCCTTTTTCTGAGTTGTGTACCTCTAAGCTAGAATTTGAAGGCACTCTAGAGGCATCATAAGGATTTTTCATTGATGTGCTGGTAGAAGCTTCATTACATGATTGACTACCATTGGAGCTGAAGATGTGTAGCTTGAAGGTCTTCTTAGCTTAAATCTTGGATCAGGATCACTTGTGGGTAGTATGTTTGTAGATCTTGAAACGTGCTCACAAGATTTGTTAAGATAGTTGGTAACTAAATCAAGATCAAATAGCCAATCAGGACCAAAACCTTTAACACTAGGAGTGTGCTCATTGAAAGTGATATTGGCTGACTCCTCAACTACTCTGGTTTTAAGATTGTATACTCTAAAAGGCTTAGCTTGGGAAGAGTATCCAATGAAGTGTCCATCATCTAATTTCTCAACAAACTTGGCAATTCGATCTTTGGTATTCAAGATGGTGCAAGGACATCCAAATGACCTGAGAGAACCAAAGAATGGTTTCCTCTTGTGCCAAAGTTCATAAGGAGTCTTACCATGAGTCTTAACCACAAAAAAATTATTTTGCACATAGTAGGCAGTGTTGACTGCCTCTACCCAGAAGGTGATAGGCAATTTAGAGTCAAACAGTATAGTTCTTGTAGCTTCAATAAGTGTCTTGTTTCTCCACTCAGCAACACCATTTTGCTGAGGAGTTTTGGGAGCACTATATTGTCTTGTAATACCCTTTTCATCACAAAATTTATGAAGTATTTGATTCTTGAATGCAGTTGCTTGATCACATCTTATGGTTTTGACCTTATGATCAAATTGATTCTCAATTTTTAAGATGAAATTCTTCAAAATCTCAGGAATCTCATCCTTAGTTCTAAGGAAGAAAACCCATTTGAATCTTGTAAAATCATCTGTGTTCAATAAATAGTAAGAGGTCCTTCCTAGACTTATTACACTAGTGGGGTCAAAAAGATCCATATGTAGCAAGTGTGGGGGAGTAGTGATGGAGTTTTTTTCAATTGGTTTGTAAGATACCTTGTGTTGCTTCCTTTTCAGGCATGCCACACAATGGTCATCACTTGTAAACTATTTCTTTGGCATTCTAGTGACCAAATCATTCTTAATAAGTTTGTTCGTGTTATTAAAGTTTATATGACATATTCTTTTATGCCACAGGAAAGACTCATCACTATTTGCTTTAGATAGAAAGCATGAGACTTCTCTTAAGGGAGATGTTTCTTGCAAATCCATCTGGTACATGTTCCCTCTCCTGGGGGCTTTGAGCTGGATGTGCTAATGAAGAATGATCACCTCGTGCTTAAGAACAATGCACTCATGCTTAGTAAAGAGCATGTTATGACTTTGATCACAAAATTAGGATAAACTTAGAAGATTGTACCCAAGCTCCTTGACAAAATTTACCTTCTTAATGTTGAGCTTACTATTTGTGACATTGACCCTTCCTATGATATAACCTCCAGCATCTCCTCCAAAAGCAACTGGTCCTCCATCAATTCTTTCAAACTTTTGTAGTAGTGACCAATTACCTATCATGTGCTGGAACAACCACTGTCAATGATCCATACATTTTTGTTTGTCCTGCATAAAAAAGATGGTTAGTTACATTTGGAACCCAAGACTCATTGGTCTTGGGCTCATCAATAGAATTTAAAGACAATGCAACAGTAATTGATCCTATAGTCATGCTAGAGGGATCATTTGTTGAATTTGATGAAGAACTTCCAACCACTTGGTCTTTCTTTGACTTCCACATCACCTCTAGAAGCTTAGACTTGACCTTTAATACTTTGGAAGTTTTGTTGACTTCGGAAGTTTTGATGACTTCGGAAGTTTTGATGACTGGGCTTTCAGAAGATCTTGCTTTCACTGCAACAGGCTTCAGTACTTCGTAAGCATTCCTTTTTTCCAAGACCAAAGTTTCTTCCGAAGTCAAGTTTCCACTTGTGTTCTTCTTTATTTTGGAGCTTTCGAAGGAAACATATTTTCCTTCCAAAGCTTTCTTCTTCTTCTTCTCTAGACTCTTAGAAGTTTCTTTCTTTGTGATGTGGAGAGTGCTCTTTGGATTGTGTAGATACATGTGTACCTACTTTATGTGCTTAAATGTAAAAGTGTTTCATTTCTTACATATGTGTAATTTGACGAAGTAATGAAATATGATTTATGATTTAATGTTTACTTATCTTTAATTCATATGTATGAACTTCTTATATAGGTTTGAGGTTGTTGTACACAATTCTAAGTCAATATTGATTGAGTAATGTGGTCAACCTAGTTCAATGAGTATTCATGCTAATGGCCCATACTTATCGACCATACGCATGAATATATCATGCTTATGAACCAATCGTAAGAAGGAACCAGGAGACTGGATTAGTCGTATGATTGAGACATAAGATTGACTCAGTCGCACGACTGAACCTACAGTCGTGCGTATGACTCAATCGCATGATTCAGCCGCAAACTGAACCATGCTAATGGTTCAGTCATATGAATGGAAACTACTAACCTATAAATACCACCTAATTCATGAAAAAAAGAAGACACTTTGGAGAGATATTTTGCATACACATAAACCCTAGTCGTCTACAGCGTCCCAAACAGCTTGTCCAAGTTCATAGTTCATTCCTCATCGATTCGTACTATTTTTAATGTTTAGTTCAATCTTATATCGATCAGGTTATTGTACTCATTGATTGGATAGCCAATGAAATAGGATTCCGCACTATTTGATTCGGTATAAACGCAGAATCAGTTAGTACTCCGTAAGTACACGGTTCTAACAAGTGGTATGGGAGCCTTGGCTCTTGATTTTGAGTTTGATTCAATTAGGTTGGTGTAAAAAACATACGTTTTAATCAAGAGTCACAATTTTTGCTTCAAAAGGTTTTTTCGACGATTGAACTCATTCGTATACTGCATTTGCACGACTGAACACAGTCGTATAGCTCATTCGCACGACTGAACAACTCTAGTAATTTCCTTCCAATCGTCATGTTTATACGCATGACTGAATCCAATTGCACGATTGAATTCGTTCGCACTCCTCATTTGCCCGATTGATACATAATCATAGTTCATTCACACGAGTGATCCATACTCAAAGTCCATACGCACGATTGAAACTATCCTGTTCTCCAAGTACTAAGTGTATAGCAATGGAAGATCAATTTGCTGTGTTTACTGCCAGGAAGGATTCACGCATCCAGAACCTAGTACTTCTTGAGAATGAGATTGGTAATCATAATAAACCGCCAAAGCTATTAACCTTAGATGAATATATGCAGTGGAAACAACGGTTTGAGATTTACTTAAATGGAGTTGATCTCAATATTTGGACATCGATTGAGGCTGGTTACATGGTACCAGTCAGTGCAAATGGAGTCAAGTTGATTTGGGAGGAATGAGTGAACCTTTGAAGATACTCTTCAATGCTGAGAAGAAAGTTTATGCCCTATTGACCCAGTCAATACCGAAAGACAACTTTCATCAATTTTCTGAGAACAAGCAGGCCAAAAAGCTATGGGAGGCATTAGAAAAGAGATATGATGGAAATGCTACGTTGAACGCATTGAAGGCTAAAGCTCTCGAGAAGGAGTTTGATAATTTCTCTTCAATAGGGAATGAGAGCTTAGATGATATTATTGACAGATTTTATCATCTAATGAGTGAGCTGCACACTCATGGCGTAACAACCTCAATGGAAGGTAAAGTTTCAAGATTTGCTGATGGTTTGCCTGAGAAATGGGATTCATTTGTGTCTAACCTGAGATAGAACGGCATTCTTGGAATTTTAGACATAAATGACTTCATCTTGAAGTTAAGGGAGGAAGAACTGCGGATGAAGTACAAGTCGAAGAAAGGATCCTATGTTTAGAATCCTTCACGTTACAACTCAGTTCTGACTCCAGTTGTGTCAGGAGCACCATTACAAACAACATGCGTGTCTAGCTCCTCGACTCCTTCCCAAACCACTGCTTCAGGACCAGAAATGTCAGGGTCATCTGGAACCCAATACACAATGCCTAAAGCCAATACTACAAAGTTGAAGACCGAGAATCTCGGTAATATCACAGTGGAAATTGCAAAGGAGCATATGGATCTTCTAGCAGTAGTGGTACAATCTTATGATGGTTTAGTTGGCGGAAAGATTGGAAATTGTCATCTTGCACATGAAGATTATGCGCAAGTTGATGAAAATGAGCTGGAAAGAATGGACATCATGTGGGCACTAGCGAGTGCAGTCAGAAGAGCTAAAATGATTGTCAAGAAAATGGGACAAAATCTAGTAGCCATGAAAGATACGACTTTTGGTTTCGACAAAACCAAAGTCACCTGCTTCAACTATGGTCAAAATGGGCATTTTAAACGTGAAAGTGTAAAGCCCAAGAAAACAAGAAATGGAAACCCATTTCCTATATTCAACCGTCAAGACAAGGACATGATTGGAACTGCTTCTTTAAGCAAAGAGACAAAGGCTCTAACTGCTCAAGGTGATGAAGGACAAGACTGGTCCTTCCAATTGTTTCTCCTAGAGAATCAAATATTGCGTTTGTTGAAGCATTCGATGATGGGTCTGCTAGTGAAGGTGAGATTGCAGTTGAGCAAACAATGTCAGTACCGAAGAAGCTGTGAACATGGTAAATCACTTGGTTGAGGAATAGCTAAGAACAACAAGTTCAGAATCTCAAGCCACCGAAGGGTCTAACTCTGCTTTGATGGCTAGTTCAACTAACTCCTCACAGGTAAGTTCTACAGATCAACTATTTGAAAAACATGCTTGTATTGAATGTAAAAAATTTAGGGAAAGCATTGATCTGAAATTTGCTAGATTATTAGAACACAATGATAACTTGATAAATGATTTACAACTCTGTACCAAAGCTAATCGTATATTAAAACAAAATGAGTGCAGTTTTAAAGAAAAGATAGAACTTTCGGGGAAACAACTAAGGGTAACCAAGGTTGTTGCCTTAAATCAATCACATGATATAAAGTTTTACTTAAATTCTTTAGAAGAAACCAAAAAGGAAAAAGCAGTTTTCGAAGTCGAGGTTAATTCTTTAAAACAAAAACTGCATAGTTGGGCTAGTTCTTCTCACATAGTTTAAAACTTAATGAACAAACGAAATAATGGGGAAGGTTTGGGTTACAAAGTAGTTCCACCACCACATGAGATCCTTTTAAATACTAAATGTAGACGTATCAATAACAAACCAGTAAAAGATCATGTGGTGTCCACTCCTCTGGTTAGTGATCCTAATGCCACGGGTAAACCGGTGAAATCTGGCACTAAATAGAAGGATTCTATTTTGAAATCAAAAGGAAAAATGCTAGTTGAGAATTGGATTATGAAATTAAAAGGGTTAATGTACGGTCAAGTTCACAAACGTTGATTTCCGAACCCAAAATGACTAAACCAATTAACCCTAAACATGTTAATCATCAAAGTCCAAATAAAATGAAAAGTAAAGATGTTCAAAATGTTAAAACAACTAATTTTGTTAATATGGCTGAAACATCTAAAACAGAAGTGACAAAAACCAACTAGACACATCTCACACCTTCACCAAACTAAACATCACATAAAACTTTTCTTCAATCTGTAGAAGCGAGATCTTGCTACGGTTGTGGAAAACAAGGACATGTCTCTTCTAATTGTCCTTATTATCAGACGCCTAGAAAGAAAATTGAACATTATGAAGCAAAACCAAGTTTTTCTAAAGTGAGATCTAATACTCCACCCAAGAGTATTAGTGAACCTAAAGTCCAAACCATAAGTCAGTCGTCTGTTTATCACAAACAAGCTTTACACAAAACTGGTTTATAGAAAGAAATATCAATTAATGTGTCTGATAATGAGGACAAGAAGAAGAACGATATTCCCTCATCCTCTAAAGGATAGTGGGTTAGTTCATGATGTGTGATTCCTTTGGATCACCCAAGCCAGTTAAGGCTTGGGTCCCAAATCTACACTAACAAGTTTCTTTGAACGTGTAGGGGGTCCGCTACAGCACTATCACTAATACCTGGATTATTGATAGTGGGGCGTCCATGCATATGATGGGAATTCGTCCATCCTTTTCAACGTTAAACAAATTAATGTGGGACATGTTTCATTTGCTGAAAACAAAGGAGGTTACATCACCGCACAAGGCGAAGTGGGAAACGAGAAAGTAAAGTTTGAGATGGTCAACTACGTTTAACAACGACAAAACAACGTAGTTTCAGTCTCCCAAATTTGTAATAAAGCATTTAAAGTTGTATTTGACAAAAAAAAGTGCTACATGTTGAAGAAGGACTATGTTGTTGACGAGGATAAGGTTCTTATGTCAACTCCAAGATACAACGCATCTATCAAAAGCCTCGACAACCTATCACACTATTCAATGCTTCTTGTCAAAGGAAACTGAGAGGGATTCAGTCTCATGGCATAGGAGAATGGGACACATCAATTCTAGGAAGATGAATCATTGTGTTCAGAATGATTTAGTTAATGGTGTAAACGTCAAGAACTTCCAGCTTCAAAACTTCCGCATAGCATGTAAGTAAGGGAAATAGACCAAGAAGCTCACAAGGCAAAGAAAGTTAATTCTATTGATATGCCTCTCAAGCTTCTACACATGGATCTGTTTGGCCTGTCAGCACAAAGAGCATTGCTGAAGATCTATATTGTTTTGTAGTAACGGATGATTAATCAAGATTCTCTTAGGTGATGTTTCTGAAAGCCAAATCATAAACTTTTGAATCATTCAAACATCTAGTAACTACTTTGGAATCCCTTTACAAGCTGAAAGTAAGATAGATTCGATCAGACAACGGCACATAGTTCAAGAATCATTGGATGGAGGCACACTGTAGAGAGAAAGGAATTGTACATCAATTCACCTCTGCCTACACTCCAAAGATGAATGACGTTGCTGAAAGGAAAAATAGGAGCTTCATAGAGAAAGCCAGAACAATGCTAGTTGACTCGAAACTAGCTATTCAATTCTGGTATGAGGCAGTGGCTAATTCTTGTTACACGCTCAATCGAGTCTTCGTGGTCAAACGACATGGGAAAACATGTTATGAATTGCTACAGCGATGTAAACCCAACTTGGAGTATCTAGAACCGTTTGGCGCACCATGCACGTTGTTGAAGAAAACTAAAACGAGGAAGTTCAGTGAGAAGGTAGAAGAAGGTATCTTTCTTGGATACAACATACCAGACAAGAGAGTTTATAACAACTCAACGGGTTAGGTGGAAGTATGGTGCAATGTTGATGTTCAAAGATACACCACCCCCTGCTGGAAAAGGACCCTCATTGTTCTTCGACTATGATGGATTCTTTAAATCCTTCAATGTGCCGCTTTCTCATACTGATGATGAACTTTCTGCAATGATGATGTATGATGTTTTAAACAAAAGGAATCTTCCTACATCAGTCCAAATATATAGGAGATATCCTCAGTCGATTCGACATGGACAATGCTTCGTCAGCTGGAACTCCACTTGCCATGAAGCATGATATGGCACCCGATGAAAATGGTGATCTGGTTAATGCCACCATATACAGAGAAATGATCGGATCTCTCATGTACCTCACAGCCTCACGTCCTGATATCATGTATGCCATGTGTCTTTGCTCAGATGTCAGGCGAAACCAAAAGTAAATCATCTCATCAGGGTTAAAAGTATTTTTTGTTATTTGAAGGGTACTCCAACACTCGAGTTGTGTTGTCCTCATGATGATGCCTTTGAGTTTACAGCATATAGTGACTCGAACTATGGTAGTTGCAAGATGAATTGCAAGTCAACATCAGTGGGATGTTAGTTCTTTGGTACATGGTTAGTCACCTGGCAGTCTAAGAAGCAGACCTTAGTTGCTCTGTCAACATGTGAAGCTAAATACGTTGCTACTGCAAGTTGCACCTCACAAATCATTTGGATTCAACAGCAAATGCACGACTATGGTTTGAAATTTTCAAATACCCCTATTTTTGTTGATAATTCTTGTTGATACATATGTCCCTAGTTTATGTGATCAATGTAAAAGTCTGTCATGTCTTACACATATGTAATGAATGGGTTTAATGAAATATAATATGTGGTTAATGTTTATAATGTTTAATATTTCATAGTATTATTGTGTGTTAAAGTATAATGAAATTACTATATAGGTTTGAGGTTGTTGTGCATAGTTCTTAGTCAATAATGATTGCAAATGTGTTCTAACTTAGTTGTACGAGTCTTCATGCGAATGGACCATGCTTATGGACCATACGCATGAATACCTCATGCTAATGGACCAGTCACATGACTGAACCAGGAGACTGGATTCAATCAGATGATTGAGACAAAAGATTGACTCATTTGCACAACTGAACCCTCAATCATGTGTATGGATCAATCGCATGATTCATTTGCACGCTTTTGTAGAACACTTTTGAAAACACTTTGAGAGACTTAAGAAACACTTAATACTCTTACGAACCCTAGTCATCTAAAATGTCCAAGAAGCCTGTCCAACTTCATAGATCAATCATGATCGATCTCTACTCGTTCATAACATTTAGTTTCAATCTTAAATCGATCGGGAAATTGTTCTCACTGATTGGATTGCCAATCAAATAGGATTACACATTATTTGATTCGGTATAAACATAGAATTTGTATGTATTCCGTACGTACACGGTCCTGACAAGTGGTATCAGAGCTATGGCTCTTCATTTTGCGTTTGATTCAATCAGAATTGGTCAAAGCTCACGTTTTAACTCAAAAGAGTCATCTTTTTGGGTCCATAGGTGTTTTCCGACTTTTACAGGCATTCAAGTTGAAGTTTTTCGGTATACGGCAGATTAGGGTTTCCGGGTAAATCATAATTTGTGTCAAAGTGTCAAAATTCGAAAATTTTCAAATAGAGCAGCTTTGAGTCACATGAATAGCTCATTCGTATGATTGAGTCATCCGCATTTGTCCATTCGTACGACTGAGCCATCCGCATTAGTCATCCGCATTTGATCATTCGTACGACTAAGCCATCCGAATTAGTCATTCACATTTGTCCATTCGTAAGACTGAGCCATCCCCATTAGTCATCCGCATTTGTCCATTCGTACGACTAAGCCATCCACATTGGTCATTCGCATTTTTCCAATCGCACGACTGAGTCCTTCGCATTGGCCATCCGCATTGTCCAATCGCACGACTAAGTCATCTGCATTTGTCCAATAGAACGATTAGTCATCCGCATTCAATCGCACGATTGACTCATCCGCATTTGTCCAATCGCACAAGTGAGCCAGTCTTATCCTAAAGTTCAAAGTTTTTACAAAAGGAAGATAAATTCACTGCCTTTACTGCCGGAAAGGACTCTCGAATCCAAAACCTTCTGCTTCTGGAAAATGAAATTGGGAATCATAATAAACCACCAAAGCTTATAACGTTAGATGATTATCCACAATGGAAGCAATGGTTCGAGATCTATCTAAATGGAGTTGATCCCAATCTTTGGGCATCTATTGAGACAGGTTACATAATGCCAGTCGGTGTTGAAGAAGTAAAGCTGACTCTAAGAGGTATGAATGATAGTCAGAAGGTTAAGTAAAATGCAGAAAACAAAGTCTATGCCTAGTTGACTCAGTAGATACCAAAAGATATCTTTCATCAGTTCTCTGAGAACAAACATGCAAAAAAGTTATGGAAGCATTGGAGAAAAGGTATGATGGTAATGCAACGTTAAAGGATCTCAAGGCTAAGGCTTTGAAAAAGGATTTTGATAACATCTCTTCAATAGGGAAGGAGAGCTTGGATAACAACATTGAAAGGTTCTACCATCTGATGAGTGAGCTGCGCTCTCATGGTCTAACAACGTAAATGGAAGATAAAGTGTCAAGTTTTGTAGACGGTTTGCTGGAGAAATAGGATTTGTTTGTGTGTAATCTTATACAGAATGATATTCTTGCAAAGTTAGACAGAAATGACTTCATCTTGAAGTTAAGAGATGATGAACTGAGAATGAAGTACAGGTCACACAAAGGATCCTACGATCAGAAACCTTCACTTTACAACTCATTCCCCACTCCAACCAATTCAGGAGCACCACTGCGAACCGCTTTTGTGTCCAGTTCCACAGCTCCTACTCAATCCACTTCTTGAGGAAAAGAAATCTCTGGGTCATCATCGACTCAATACATAGTGCCTAAAGCCAACAATACGTAGTTAAAGACTAAAAATCTCAATAATGTCACAGCGGAGGTAGCCAAGGAGCACATGGATCTTCTCCAGCTGTTGTTTAATCGTATGATGGTCTTGTTGCTGGGAAGATCGGAAATTGTCATCTTGCAGATGAAGACTACGAGCAGATGAGACTACGAGCAAGTTGACGAGAACGAGCTGGAAAGGATGGATCATGTGGGCTCTTGCAAGTGAGTTAGACGAGCCAAAATGTTCATTAAAAAGATGGGACAAATTTTGGTAGCCACAAAGGACACAACGTTTGGCTTTGACAAAACCAAAGTTACTTGCTTTAATTGTGGTGAAAAGGGGCATTTTAAATATGAATGTATAACACCCAAGAAGACTGGAAATGGAAATCCATTTTCCACTTTCAACCATCAAGACAAACCCACGAGTGGAGCTACCTCTTCAAGCAAAGAAACAAAGGCCCTAGTTATTTGTTAGGTAACAGTCGGACTATACATCTGGATTCAACCTGTGAATCACTCACTAAAAGGGGTTACGTCTGAGGTGACCAATCCGGTTTTTGAATTAAAAGGATCACGTCTGAGGTGATCAAATAGTTTTTCAATTAAAAAGGTCATGGCTGAGATGATCATCGGTCATAACGTCTTATCAATAGTTAAACTTGTATGTTTGAATGTGAAAGAGGTCAAACTCATAAGTATGGACCAATTGCACAATTAGACCATAAGTATCGGCCAATCGCATGACTGGACCATATGTATGGACCAATCGCACGATTGGATCACAAGTATGAGGCAATCACACCATTGAAGCGTACGTATGAGTCCAGTGGCATGACTGAAACCCAGTCGAATGAATGAAGCATGCGAATGGGACCAGTCACACGACTGAATGTTAACCTAGTATAAATAGCAGGGAGTTGGTCGCAGGGAGTCTCATCACCCCTCAATCGCCCTTAGTCCCCCAAAAGTACCAAGACTCTACCCAAATTTTGTTTGATTGATTTAGCATCTTGATTGTGTTACTAACTGATCCATTGTTCATCTACAGGTACTTAGTGACTGAAATCGAACAAAATGTTCAATGAAATCAAACCCTAACTGATCAAATTGGTTAAAATCAGGAAATCAGTAAAACCCTTCAAATAGACCACTTAAATGGCCATAATCGTTAATGAAGGACATAAAGTGATAGTTAGGGTCCGTGTGAATCTAATGAGTCTAAAAACAACATTTAACATCAAGTTTTGACCTAGATTCAATGTTAGAGTGTCAAACAAAGAGTTATGCGAATAGACACTCCGAATGAACATCAATCGCACGATTGAGCTGGGCGTATGACATAATCGAACGAATGAACGAGGTGGATGAGTTCAGTCGCACGATTGACTCAACCGCATGGCCTAACACACGACTAAATTTAGTCGCAATCTCAATCGCACGACTGAACTCAGCCGCATGCTCAATCGCACGACTAAGCTCAGTCATATGGTTCAATCACATGGTTGAACCAAATTGATCTCAAAACAATTTGATTTCAACTGTCATCTGTCATACTCAAATCTAATGTATATGTGTCTTGTGTTACAGAAACATGGCTGATAGGTGGTCTTTAAACACCAAGCACAACATCTGTGCTCATCTTGACGCTACCTCCAGGAACGCCGCTGATTTCGTTGGGATTATAGCCTTTCTACATAGGTCGAGGATCTATAAGGCTATCTTTACTCCTGGCACACCCTACTGGTCTCTACAGCAGGCCTTCATGGAAGGTGCTTCAGTTGACATAGCCATTGACCCTTACTCTATACGGAGCTCCATTTTTGGCCAATAGATTGAGGTTACTGCAGCTGATCTTAGACGGGTACTGGATCTGGGTGATGATGATGCCCACCCGACCACGTTGCATCTTCTGATAGTAAGGGGCTATTTTTTAAGGATGAAGTACATTAGGGACATTAACTCAGGTGTGCTCAACAAAAGCAACCTGTGTCCCCACTTCAAGTACATGACCCATGTCATTCTGAAGTGCATAGCGTCAAGGAGGGGAGGATTTCATGATCTATCTGACCAAATCCAGAATGGATACGTTGCACTAGTGCTGAACCACCCCTTCAGCTTCTCCAACATGATTTTCTTTTACTTGATAGAGAACCTAGAGGCCAAAGGCAAGGAAGGCTTCTACATGTATCCAAGGTTCTTGCAAATGATCATAGATGAGAAGCTTCCTCTGCAGCCTAAGGAGAAAGACGATGCCATGGTACTCGAGGTGATGGATGATACCACGTTGGGTAGGATGAAGGTGTACATGGGGAAGCAGGTGAAGCCCCTATAAGGAGATTGTTCGAGCACTTGGCCAGTGCTGATTATGTGGCGCCTTCTCACAAGAAGTGGTGTCATGATGAGAGTGACTCAAACATCAAGTTGATAGAACTACCCACTGAAGATACAAACGATGATGACGACGATCATGGTGATGATCAAGGCGTTGAGGCTCCAGGTGGATCCGAGAAAGATCCAAGCCACCCCGATTCACAGGTAGATGAGGACGATGAGTCAGATGAGGAGCCTCTAGTGAGGACTATTGGCAGTAAGATTATGGCCATGAGATAGGTAAAGCGACGGTTGGTGGACGCTAGGCTAGGTCAAAGGGGGGTGCTACAGATTACACTGATCCTCCTTACACCCCAGACCAGCCACTCGGCTTAGGGGGAGCTTCTGTCTCCAAGGGCTCAAGGAAGAAAAGAATGGCCCAACCCCACGGGAAGAAGAGCAAGTGGCAGAGGATCACCCTAATCACTACTCCCACCACCACTATCACAGCTACCACCACAACCACATCTCATATCTCCACCCCTATAGCTACTACTACCACTACAACTCCACCCATTACTACAACCCCTACCACCACTCCTCCCACTACTACTATTCCTATCCCACCACCACTACCATAGCCACTCCACCACATCCCACACATATTCCACCTCCCATATTCACCACAACCACTACTACTACCACCAATCACCAAGCTGGTCCTTCCACACTCAGTCCATTTGCCGCTGGACCCACTCTACCCCATATCGGGTTAGAGGAACAGCTGGCCAACCTCAATCGTATTGTTCTAAAGCTGCTGGCTACTGATGAGCAAAGAGGACCATAACTCAACTAGCTGATGGAAGTGAATGCAACTCAAGCTCAGGAGATCAGGGAGCTCGGTGAAAAGAGTGACCTATATGAGAGAGCTCTAAGCCGAGCCCACCAAGCACTTACAAGTCAAAATAAGCTGGTGCTAGCATTGGTAAAGAGGATTGAGGAGCTGGAAAAGAAAAATAAGAAGATTATGCTAAAGCTGAAAGGGTCAAAGAGTGACCCTCTATAGATTAAGGACGGTGATGGTGATAATGGAGATGATGATGATGATGACGAGGAGGAAGATGATAGTGAAGAAGATGATGAAGAGGGAGGACCGAGCCAAAAAGATCACCATGAGGATGATGATCAGGAAAGTGATGCATCAGCATCAGCCTCTCCTCGAGGTAAGAGAGACAGACCAAACGAAGTCAAGACAAAGGAGCATCCTCCTTTGCTCCTCCTACATAATAATGAAGGGAGCAAGACAAAAGTAATCATTAGATGTTTATGTATTTAAAACTTTTGTACTTGAATTATGTATTACATTAATGTAACTATTGATCACTATATTTGTTTATGTCTTAATGTTTTATAAAATGACTTATCTGTGATTTGATTAATGTGTAATCAAGCAGATAAAACTCCACAGCTGGACAAATATGATGTTGCTCCCCTTCAGCAAATCAAGTCTAAATTCACCATGATTCTTGATTTGCAAGGTATTATTAGACGGTTAGTGAGCTACACTCCCGAAGAAGGAGAAATTATACATGATCTGACTGACAAGCAACTTGCTAAGATGTTTAGATTGAATCCTGATGAGCTTGTCAAAGATGCTCCAGAGGTCGATGTCGCGAGTGATGCTGAGCTGAAAGATATCGATGAAATAGAGATAGAGGATGTCACTTCTGAACATTATCCAGAGTACACTGACCGCGAAGGAAATATGATACCCAACTTGGGTGATACTTTCGGCAGTGCTACATTTGAGAAGCTGGATGAAATGGAGAAGGATGAAAACCAAGCCCAAGCCTTGGATGAAAATGTTTATATAAAGAAGGCTGAATGGGTAGCATGTGTTTGTTGAAATTAGAGCGCAGCGCACGACTCCAAAGCAAAATGCCTACACCAAACTCTACAAAGTCAAGAAACATCAGAAGGTGTCAGGCAAAATCATTGTGTGGGCCTATTTTCAGGACTTAAACGTATATGCTATAAAGAGAGAGAATGGGATTAAGTACTTCAGATATCCACATGATGTGAAGACTCTTCTTGGTTTTGAGCTCAACTGACTGGTGTGTTTAGATCTGCTATATGCTAATCCAAGAAGATGTCAGGTTGGTTTGAAGATGCATAAAGAAGGAATACCACACCTCGTGGGTAAACTTCAGACCTCAACAACTGAAGAGGTACATCCGTAGGTCTGAAGTGGATCCTATATCTGGGAAGCCGAAAGTTGTGCTGAAGTGGAGTCCTCCGCGCACGATTTCAAAGATTCCCTTACGGAAAATGCCTCAGGACATCACTCCACATTTCAAATGGTGGTATTATGATTGGAGGACAGGTGAAGCGGTCATAGTTCTGAACAGAGAGGGCAGAATGGAAACTATCAGGGTATTTGACCCAATGTGGGTTACCAAGTTGTTAGCTGATGATGTCTACATGTTATACAAGTGGCCACTATTCTATGGCACGCAGGATATTTTACAAGCACTCTAATTCCAAAATGAAATACGACTCTGTTTTGCATTTGAAATACACGCAGGAGCCACAAGAGAGGAGAAGTACAAGAAATTTGAAGAGCTTATGAAGAATGTCAGACGATAGAGTAAACTAGGTCCAAGGGGGAGTTTGTTGATACATGTGTCCCTAGTTTATGTGCTTAATGGAAAAGTCTGTCATGTATTACACATATGTAATGAATTGGTTTAATGAAATATAATATGTGTTTAATGTCTATAATGTTTAATATTTCAAAGTATTATTGTGTGTTAAAGTATAATGAACTTACTATATACGTTTGAGGTTGTTATGCATAGTTCTTAGTCAATAATGATTGTTAAATATGTTCTAACTTAGTCGTATGAGTCTTTATGTGAATGGACCATGCTTATGGACCATACGCATGAATACCTCATGCTGATGGACCAGTTGCACGACTGAACCATGAGACTGGATTCAGTCACACGATTGAGACATAAGATTGACTCAGTCGCATGACTGAACCTTCAGTCGTGCGTATGGATCAATCGCATGATTCAGTCGCACCACTAAGCCTTGCTAATGGTTCAGTCATACGATTGGAAACCCATAACCTATAAATACCACCTAATCGTGGAAAAACAAAAAAAACTTTTGTAGAACACTTTTGGAAACACTTTGAGAGACATATGAAACACTTGATACTTTTATGAACCCTAGCCGTCTACAACGTCCAAGGAAGCCTGTCCAACTTCATAGATGAATCCTGATTGATCTCTACTCTACTCGTTCATAACATGTAGTTCAATCTTAAATCGATTGGAAAATTGTTCTCACTGATTGGATCGCCAATCAAATAGGACTCCGCACTATTTGATTCGGTATAAACACATAATTCATTAGTATTCCGTATGTACACGGTCCTGACAATTCTACTGCAATTGCTATAACCAAAAATTTGGTCCAACACCCTAAAACAAAAGACATCAGTATTAAATATCACTTTATACGTGACTGTTTTAAAAAGCAATTAGTTGATGTTGTTAAAATTAATACTGATTTTCAACGCGCCGACCTCTACACAAAAGCATTTGACAAACCATGGTTTTTATATCATTTAGAGGTTAATGGTGTTAAAAAGAAATATGAAGTGATTCAAGAAAAAGACAGTTCTTAGTCTGACAATTACCTTCTTCGTTTATTATTTATGTTCTTTTATTTTATATTTCTGTCTATTAAAATCCAAAAACACAAAAGATTTTCGGTTTTAGTATTTTAGGGAGAGAATAGTTTTAGGTTAGTATTTAGTTTGTTGCAATATTTAAATACTTAAAAAATGAGGGGGAGGGCAGGTTAGGTGAAAGAAGTGAAATCAAATCTGTAATATTGATTCAAAGCATATAGAAAATGATAGTACACAGGGAACAAATTGGTTGGGACTTCAAAACTAATTTGCTCAAAATGCAAAATTCAAATTAGAAGTGTGAGAAGTCTAAGCACAACTAAAGAAAATGATAGTTAAACTAATATGCTACTAAGGTAACATAGAGAAAGTAGACCTAAAGGTTTCTAGCTCATTATATGATATGTTAGTAGATTCAAGACAATAGATGAGTAGACTCATTGGTGAATTAAAATTCAAACTAATTTGTTCAACTTGCTGTGGGTTCTCATCTTATCCCTGGTTAACATAATCAACACATTTCCAATAAGGGGTGACGAGCAAAATAAACGCCACAAATGTGTGCGGATGACCTTATAAATGAGCAAAGCACATGCAAAAATGCTAAAAGCAACCAAGCTAATGACTAATGTCGTTGGTGCGTTGGGTGCAAAAGAAACAAATGCATTAACAACAAGATAGGTTGTGTGCCTCTCTGCTGTGTGGTGGCACTGACCTGAGGATAAGCATAACCTAAATATTCTAGAATTCATTGTTGTTTGCGCCTTTATGTTATGCGATGGCACTGACATGAGGCTTGGCATCTCTTTGAAAGCTCTTAGAATAGTTTCTTGTTGTCCGATACCCGTAGACCGCTAAAAAAACTTCTGAGGAATGTTGATTAACATATAAGTGTGGGATCCACAAATGCTTGTTTGAATAATGTAGTCTAATTCATCACCAATGTGAGTCAATAATCTGTGTATGGATTTAAGTGGACAAATATACTGACAATCATCGTGGCAGCAATTCTTGAGAGTCAACATCATTGTGTGTATTTTATAGCTCTAGTATTATTTCTTGAAAGTGCTATTGACTCTCCGACAAAACAAGAATCTTGCATCAAAGTGTATATTAAAAGGGGTTCCCAAATGATTATGATATACATGTAGTTTCCATAATGGATCTTTCCAGAAATGATCAAATTAACTTGAAGCTGGTCTCTCAGGAAGTAAAATTGGTTACATGTAGTCTAAAAGGTTTCCATCCTTCTCAAACCCAAAACAACAAAAATAGGTCTTGTGTTTCTTTTCAATTTCAAAGATATTTCTATTTTCTAGTCTTTATGTTGCGTAAATGTCAGACTATACAACTAGAAGATTTCTATGAATCACTCACTAAAAGGGGTCACATCTGAGGTGACCAATCGGTTTTTTAATTAATAGGATCACGTCTGAGGTGATCAATCGGTTCCAAACTAAAAGGATCACGTCTGAGGTGGTGTAAAAGGTCATAATGTTATATCAAAGGTTAAAATTTTAAGTGTTTGAAAGTGTATGAGTTCAAGCTCATAAGTATGAGCCACTTGTACGATTGAATCATAATGATGACCCAATCGCACGTTTGAACCATACGAATGAGCCAGTCACATGATGGATAATGAGTATGGGACAACCATGTGATTTGACCACAAGACTGAACCAATCGTATGAATGGATGAAGGAGTATGAGCCAGTCGCACGACTGAACCCTAGTTGCATGACTAAAGCATGAGTATGGGCCCAGTCACACGACTAGAGCATAAGTATGGGTCCAATCGCACGACTAAAATTTAAAATAGTCTAAATAAGGGGGTTAGTCGATCGTAACCCTTACCACCCTTTAAAGTCCTCTAAAATCGCCCATGCACACATACTCTGCCCAAATTTCTACTGTTGTGATTACTGCCTAATATGTGATACTAACATGTTTTCTACTCATCTATAGATACTTTGCAGTTGAAATCGGCCAAAATGAATGTCTTAATTGCACCTTTAAGGGCCAAAATGCTAAAACTAGAACCAAGATTACTCTAAAGGATAGACCACTTAAATAGACACAAATGTTGATTTAGATGAAACTAAGTGTTTTTTCGGGTCTATGCGAGTCTAATGAGTCTAAACACGAAGTCTAATATAATGTTTTGACAAAGATTGAAATCTAGGGTGTTCAACAGTATAGAATGCGAATGGTCATGCTAATGAACTTCAGTCGCATGATTGAGCCAAGCACACGATTCAATCGCACGAATGAATCATGCGATTGGATTAAGTCGCACGACTGACTCAACCGCATGGTGTAGTAAACGACTAAGATCAGTCCAAGGCTCAATTACACGACCGAACTCAGCTGTAGACTCAATCGTATGACTGAACTCAATCGTACGACTAAAACTCATTCGTATGGTTCAGTCGCACGACTGAACCAGTATGATCAAAACATCATAAGTTCCAACTCTCTTCTGTTATGCATAAATCTAACATACATGTTTCTTGTGGTGCAATAACATGGCTGATAGATGGACGATGAGCACGAAGCACAACATCTGTGCTCATTTAGATGCGACTACTCAGAATACTTCTGAGTTTACTGGGATCATAGCCTTTCTGAGAAGATTGAGGATCTTCAAGGCCATATCTACACCCTACACGCCATACAGATCATTACAGAAGACCTTTTAGGAAGGTGCTACAATTGACAGGTCCATTGAGCCTCATAGTATTCGGAGCTCGATTTTGGACCGGAGATCAGTATTACGGCAGACGATCTAAGCCGAGTTCTGGATCTCAGTGAGGATGGTGCTCACCCAACCAAGCTACACCCTCTGACCGTTTAGGGATGCTTTCTAGAGATGAAGTACACTAGGGACATCAATGCAGGTGTGCTCAACAAGAGCAACCTGTGCCCCCACCATTCAGTCTCTACCACATGATATTCTCCTACATGGTCGAGAACCTCGAGGCCAAGGCCAAGTAAGGCTTCTGTATGTACCCGGGGTTTTTACAGCTAACCATTGATGAGAAGCTTCCTTTGCTGCCAAAGGAGAAAGACGATGCTGTGATTCTGGAGGTGATGGATGACATGACTTTAGGTCGGATGAAGGTGTACCGGGGGAAGCAGGTGAAGCCCCCAGTTAGGAGATTGTTCGGGTATTTGGCTAGTGAAGAGTATGTGGTGCCCTCTCATAAGAAGTGGCGTCATGATGATACAGACTCAGATATTGAGCCAATTGAGCTACCCAGTAATGAAGAAGACGACGATGATGATGACCATGATGATGGTGAAGGGGGTGAGGCACCTGGTGGAACAGAGAAGGTTGCCTTCCACCGAGACTTCCTGCTTGATGAAGAGGACGAGTTTGATGATGAGCCACTAGTAAGGACTGTCGAGAGCAAGTTTGTTGCCACCAACAAAGGGAAAGAGGTGGTTGGACGCCAGGCTGGGTCAAAGGGTGATGCTACAGATGTCACTAATCCTACTTACACCCAGACCAGCCATACAGCTTAGGGGAGCCTCTGTCTCCTAGGGCTCCAGGAAGAAGAGGATGGCCCATCCCATGGGAAAAAGAGTAAGAGACCAAGGTTTAATTTGATCACATCCTCTACTACTACCACCACTGCCACAGCTACCAGCACAGCCACAACCACCACCACTACCACACCCACTACCACCACTACCACAGCCACCACCACTACCACACCCACTACCACAGCCACTATTCCATCTACCACTCATACACATACTCCTCCACAATCCATTCCCATCCCTCCTCCCTTCTTCACCACATCCACCACTACCAGAACCACTCACCAAGCTGGTCCCTGCACCCAATCCACATTCACACCCGGACCTACTCTACAAATGTCGGGATAGAGGAGCAGCTAGCTAGCCTGAATCGGATGGTGCTAAGCTTATTGCAAGTGATGATCTGAAGGCTACTCAGACCAATCAGTTGATAGCGGTGAATGTTGGTTAAGCGAAGCAAATCGCTCAACTGACTGAGAAGAACGCTCAGTACGAGAGAGCATTAGGCCAAGCCCACCACATACTGACAAGTCAAAACAAGCTGGTGATGGCGTCGATAAAGTGAATCGAAGAACTTGAGAAGAAGAATAAGAAGATTTTGCTAAAGCTTAAGGGATCAAAGAGTGAGCCATTAAAGATCAAGGATAGTGACGATGGGGATGATGCTGATGATGATGAGGATGAAGATGAATCTGAGGAAGATGATGGTGATGATGGGGAAGCGGGAGGAAGTGGAAAGGAAAAGAAGGTAATGATAATGACGAGGATGATCAAGAAGGTGATGCGTCTGCATTAGCCTCAAATCCATCAGTTAAGTAGAGGCAGACCAAAAGAAATCAAGATCCAGGAGCCTCGTCCTCAGCTCCTCAAGTTGAACAGACTACTGACCAAGGCAAAAGTAATGATTAGATGTTTTGTATTTAAAACTTTTGTAATTGAATTATGTATTACATTACTGTAATTAATGATTATTGATGTTTAAATGTCTTGATTAATGATTTATGTGTGATGTGCTTAATGTTTAATGAAACAGATGAAGCTCAATAGGCAGATGAATATGATGTTGCTCCTCTTTAGCAAGTCCAGACTCAACTTACCATGATTCTTGACTTGCAAGGGATTGTTAGAAGATCTGTGAGCTACACACCAGAAGAAGGAGAGATTATACATGATCTAACAGATGATCAGCTCTCTAAAATATTCAAACTGAATCCTGACGAGCTTGTCCATGATGCTCTACAAGTTGACGTTATGAGTGATGATGAGCTAAAAGACGTGGATGAAATCAAGATAGAGGATGTCACTGCAGAGCACTATCCATAGTACACAGACCCAGAAGGACATGTTATCCCCAATTTGGGTGAAACATTTGGCAGTGGTACTTTTGAGAAGTTGGATGAAATGGAGAAAGAAAAAGAGAAAGAAGAAAGCACAGCCCAAGGTTCGGATGCTAATATTGATATCAAGAAAGCTGAATGGGTAGCTTGTTTTATACAGATAAAATCCCAACGTGCACCCCTAAAGCAAAATGCCTACACCAAGCTTTATAGAGTCAAAAAGCATTAGAAAGTGTCAGGAAAGATTATAGTGTGGGCATATTTTAAAGATTTAGAAGTATATGCTGTTAAGAGGGAGAAAGGGATTGAGTACTTCAGATATCCTCATGATCTGAAGACTTTTCCTGCTTTTGAGCTCAATCGACTGGCATGCTTAGATATGTTGTATGCTAATCTAAGAAAGATGTCAGGTTTGTTTTAGGCTGTATTGAAGAAGAAATACCACACTAGATGGGTAAACTTCAGACCTTAATAACCTAAGAGGTTCATTCATAAGTCTGAAGTTGACCCTATATCTGGAAAGCCTAAAGTGTGCTGAAATGGAGTCCTTCGCGCACAATGTCCAAGATTCCCATACGAGAAATGCCTCTGAAGTTCACTCCAAACTTCAAATGGTGGTATTATGAGTGGAGGACAGGGGAAGCAGTCATCATTTTGAACAGAGATTGTAAAATAGAAACTATCAGGGTGTTTGACCCATTGTGGCTCACTAACTTGTCAGCTGAAGATGTCTATACTTTATACAAGTGGCCAGTGTTCTATGACACGCATGACATAGTGCAAGCTCTTCAATTTCAACACATTATACGACTCTATTTTCCATTCGAGATACATGCAGGAGTCATAAGAGAAGAAAAGTACAAGAAGTTCCAAGAACATGTGTAGAATGTTACACGATAGAGTAAACTAGGTCCAATGGTGAGTTTGTAGATACATGTGTACCTAGTTTATGAGCATAAATATAAAAGTCTTTCATTTCTTACATATGTGTAATTTGAGGATGTAATGAATTATGATATATGCTTTGATGTTTATTTATCTTTAATTCACATGTATGACTTCTTATACAGGTTTGAGGTTGTTGTACACAATTCTAAGTCAATAATGATTGAGTAATGTGTTCAACTTAGTCAAATGAGTAGTCATGCTAAAGGCCATAGTTATGGGCCATTCTATGGGCCATTAGCATGAATATATCATGCTTATGGACCAGTCCAACAACTGAACTAGGACAGTCATATGATTGAGATATAAGGTTGACTCAGTCGCACGACTAAACCTTCAGTCGCACGACTGTACCTTCAGTAGTGCGTATGGCTCAATCACATGATTCAGTCGCATGATTGAACCATGCTAATGGTTCAGTCGTACGAATGAAAACCACTAACCTATAAATACCACCTAATTCGTGGAAAAAAAAGACTTTGGAGACATATTACGCATACACATAAACCCAAGCCATCCAAAGCATCCCAAACAGCCTGTCCAAGTTCATAGTTCGTTCCTAATCAATTCCTACTTGTTCTTAACATTTAGTTCAATCTTATATGGATCAGGTTATCGTTCTCACTAATTGGATCGCCAATCAAATAGGATTCCGCACTATTTGATTCGGTATAAATGCAGAATCAGTTAGTACTTCGTACGTACACGGTCCTAACACATACTAGATACAATCCTTTGCAAGATGAGAGGTACTCCGACACATAACACGGTCCATTTTTTTCCTTCTAGGAGTCTTCTTCTGAGAACAAGGCTGAACTTGATCACTTTCATTCTTCATCGTCATCTTTTCACATGATGTGGCAATTCTTGTGGGGTTAGAACTACCTTTGGAGCTTGATGGTTCATGTTGTATAGCAGTGGTGCATAACTTATCAGCCTTCTTCTTGATGATGGGATGACTTGGACATGAACTAGAACTCTTGTTGTTCGAGTTCAAGTTGTGTCCTCAGTTTTAACCACATCAAATCCTGCAGAAACAAAGACTTGTTTCTGTGTAGAGCGGAAGGTGGCCTTGATCTCTTGAGCCTTGCTTGCCTTTCTTTTGTTTTCTAATCAAGTTCAATCTTTTGGACTTGGTCATCCCAAAAGCTTTACTCTCCTCAGAGGGATGATGACCATTCTTAGAATGCTCTTCTTCACTCCTCTCAGACTCATTCTTCATCATCACCTCTTCATCCTATTCAGTCAAAGGGTCTATAAAGGGAAGCTCATCAACACAAGTTCCACACCTAGAAAATTATACCGACAAGATTGTGAGTGGAGGAGCTATCGCATAAGATATCAGTCCCTTGTTATTCTGATAACAAACTTTTGCATGCAAGGATAAGGATATCATGTTCTTGAAGGTCTCTTCTTCAAGTACACATTTTTATGTCCTGGCTTTGTTTATCACAAGATCAGTCTGCCATTTAGTCAACTTGGTTATGAGATCCTTTATCTGAGTCCTATAATTGGTATGCTCATGTTTAAGAACTGAAATGGTTTTCTCTAAGTCCTCTATCTTTAACTTCTAATCATTTTCATCCTTTTTTATATCAAATTTTAAGATATTCAAGGACTCAAGATCAGGTCTCATCTCTAAGTTGTTGTACCTGTATCGATTAACTTTACCAATACATTCAGGAGTGCAAAGATATTCTAGTACCTTGGCTTCATCATGGTCAGCCATGAGTGCTTGATTTGGAGATGCATCTTCCACCTGAAAGCTCTAGTCAAAGCCGCCTTCTTCAACAGCAACTATAGCTTGCTGCTTTGGCTTCTCATTCTGGGGAGCTCTCTCAGTGTAGTTTGGTTTGGCTTGAGTCTGGCCACCATTTGCTCATGGTGCCTTACACTCTCTAGCAAAGTGTCCCATCTGGTTATAGTTGTAATACTTTAACTTGCTTTTATCCAGCCCAAACTTTCCACTGGCTGCATTGCTAGGATACTTCCTCCCGACCCTCTTGTTGAAGTTCTTGGCTCTATGAGTGAGAAGAGCCATCTACTGAACTATCACCATATACTCCAGATCATCTGGATGGATACAGTCCAAATCTTCAACGGTGAAAAGAAAGTTGCATGTGGATTCATCAGCAGAGACAAAAGCATGACAAGAACTTGTCTCTTGGAAGGGACTTCCTTGAGTGTAGCTTTCTTTTGGAGTCTCTGCGAAGGTGATGAATGGATGCTTTTGTGAGTTGTCAGGGTAGCATATAAGATAATGTTGAGGTTCTATGCTATCCCTTTCATTCACATGAAGGGCTGAACTCATTTGATTGCTAGAGTTACCAGATGAGTTTTGCATTTTCATCTCCATCTGGTATCCATTGAGAACACCATACAACTCAATCAGAGTAAGAGTCTTAAGGTTCTTAGTCCTCTTGATAACAACACAGTAGTGTGTCCATTGTCTAGGAAGAGAGGACATAAACTTCCTTACAATGTCCATGTTTTCAAGAGTCACTCCAACATCCACTAGAGGTCCATAATCTCAACATACATGAAGTACTATTAAGTCATGGTCTCACCTGTTTTAAAGGTGAAGTTTTCAAACTACTACTTGAGGAGATACTTCTTGTTCTCTTTGGCTTCTATTGAGCCCTCATACATAAGCTTCAGTGCATCCCATAGTGGCTTTACAGTCATGCATTTCTTGAAGCCTCTATAAATAGAGTTTGGAAAAGCAGTTTGAAGGGATATCATGGCTTTTTGATCAATCTCTATTCTCTTCCTGTCTTCATTAGAGAAATCAGCCACAGCCTTTAGAATCATACCACCACCGGTAGTAGAAGAGGTGCTTGGTATGTAAGGTCCTTCAACAACAGAGTCCTACATCCTGGAATCTTGAGACTTGATAAAGCCTTCCATTCTTTGACACCAAGTATCAAAGTCTTCAGGAGTGATCAGTGGAAACTTTGTTATAGTTCTAATTTCCATATCAGCCTTAGTGATAGTTGTCATTTGAGTTGTTAAGTGTTGTGTGTGTGTGAGGGATCTTAAGATGGTGAGATCTTATATCAAGAGCCTAGAAAGCTCTGATACCAAATGCAGGATCGTTAGAAGGGGTGATACACTTTACAACACAACCACACAATTGAGGAGAGTTATTTAGAATACTTAACAAATCAAATAGGGAACTGGTTAACTACTGTAAGAGATGCTAAGAACACAAGTAAAACAGAGACAGAACAACATAGTAACACAAGTATTTGGTTTTCCAGAATGTAGTATATTGCTTTTCAAGTTTTATTACAAAGTGTTACAACGCATATTAGAAAGTTACAAGCAATTGAGATACTTATACTACATCATACAGCGGGCCATACTTTGAAGGCCAGCTACATACATAAGACTAGACAAGAAAATCAAATGTAGAGTCAAAAGGCAAATTGCCTTTTGACTTGTGACTATGACATGCCATAGCTCATATCCTAATTTATTACAAAAAGGATAAAGTACATAAAGTAGAAAGCTCAGACTCAGGACCTCAATGTACAGTTTTCCAAAGCATGGACATTTTCACCAAATTGTGAAAGTTGGTGAGTCAAATAGAGTTGCACCGGAAATATGGTACAGCTTTATGGAAAAGTACATCAGATAATAGCATGTACATAAAAGTCTTCAAAAGAAATATGTCTTCATACATTTTCTTCAGAAGACTTTGTCTCTGAAGCTTCGGAAGACTTCATATTTGGCTTCGCAAGATATTGGTCTTGGCTTCAAAAGATTTTACACTTTAAGTATTTCTGGTATGAGGTGTAAAACTTCCGAAGCATTTCTACTTCAGTAACTTAGTGCATGCATGCAGAGAAACTTTGGATGCTTTGAATGTTTTGATGGTATCAGACTTGTTGGAATCCTTACAATACATTTAAATTTATTAAAGCATTGCAGCAGAATAGTTTAGAAACCATTTCATATATTAATGACTAATTTTGCAAAATAGTACATCATTGTTAACAGTTACAAAATATCATTGTTTGCATTACCTCACAAAAACATCATAGTTATACAAATGGATGCCCTCAAAAAATGCCATGTAGCTGCCCGGTGCCATCCTAGCAACAATAACCTGCCAACCAATAAATGCATAAAAGTTAGCGTTGTTGAGTGAGTTCTCGTTTTATAAATAAAATACTTTAATTTTGCTTAAAACCGTTTACTAATTTTGTTCGCGATAATACATCGTACATAAAAGTAGATAATCTCATTATTATCGTTCATCATTATTCATCTTTATCTTTCACTTTCCTTTGGGCCAATGCCATATGCTACACCCCAAAATAATGCATAAAGCGGGTACTAGGCTGAAATCTATAAATAGACCCCCATACATTGTGCCTGGTGGCCTGACCATAGAACCGGGTAAGAGACGAAGGTCCCATACGTTTGGTTAGTCACATAGACCGGACCCTTGTTGTATCCTTAAGGATTAGCTAAAACACACATAGTTGAGCTAACAACATTTTAGAGTTATGCATCTCCTTTCATTTGCCTGCAAGACTTTTCATCTAATCATTCATTCATTCATGCACGCATTCTTTCATTCATTCTTTATGTTCTGCTTTCCATTACATAATACTTAATGTTCATTAACCTAATCATACCATGTAAAGAAACATAATATATGTAATAAGAACATAAAGAACATAATATAATCATAGGCATTCATAACATCATCATAAACTTCATAGAAGGCATCATACGTCATCATAAATTCATGAAACTTCAACCCCGGGAACATCCCAAGTCAAAGCCTAAAACTTCCTTTCTTCCCAAAATTTCAACAAATAATCTAAGTCTTTAGGCACATGAGCCCTATGCAGGTGCATGAGCACTATGCAGGCGCATGACATTTCAAGCGCATGGAAAACTTCTGGGTGCATGGTAACTATGTAGGCACATGGCCAAACACTTAGCTATTTTAGGAAACTTTCTAAGCACATGGGTACTATAAAGATGCATGAGCCTAACTTAGGGGCATGGGCAGTTGGACGCATGGGAACACTTAGTCAATTCAGGCATAACCCTAGGTACATGGGAACTATTTGTGCACATGAACCTTGTGCTCATGGGGACATAGGTGCATGGGCAACTAACTTAACTAACATCATCAATTTAGTCCCCAAATTATCATTCAAATGTGTTTCTAAGATTACATCTAACATTCTAAGCATCATAAAAACATGAAAACATAATCATAACATCATAAACACTCGAAACATGCCCTACCCACATACACATTCATACATAGACATGGGTATAAATACCCAATTTTATAAAAACATAATACATGTATTTCCAGCCCCAAAATCAGTTAAAACATGTAAAAAGAGGAATCTAGAACTCACCTTATTCAACTTTCAGGCAAGACTTCTTCAGAACCCGAATGCAATTGAGTTCAACCACCTAGACGTCGACCAAAACACACACCCGAACACATACAAACACATAAGCATATAACTGAGGCTAGAATTAGCCGATAACAACTTAAAAACACCAAGTTCTAATCTTGAATTTGGCTTCTTCTTCTTTTTCTCTCTAAGATCCAAAGCTTTATCTTCTGCTTTCTCTCTCTAAAATCAGCAGAAAAGGTGAAAGTGGCATGACATGTGCGTCATATGTTCTCAATCGAGTTTTGTTTGTGAAAGATAAGATGAAAATTCATTATGAATTGTTTCATAGAAGGAATCAGTTGATTGATTTCTTTCGTCTATTTGGATATTCTTATACCTTGCTACTCATGCACAGAAGTTGAACTTTCGAACTGTGTAAGATGAATTCTACTTCATTGGTTACTTATTTTCTTAGAAAGCTTACCATGCGCATAACAAGGAAACACATATAGTGCAAGAGTCATTTTATGTTGACTGGCACGAATCTAATTCATCAGAGGCCAGCATCCGACCTGCATGGTTCTTTGACTCAAACACTGTTTTCAAATCCTTTAATATTCCAGATTTTGATGATGATGCATCTTTTTCTAATGTTAAAACGAACATTACTCCATCAGACCCATTACCCCCAGATCTTCCCAATTCATCAAATGAACCTTCGAGCTCATTTGCACTTCCATTCTCATCTTCCTTCGAAATTCCACATCCACCCGTCTCAATCTCTATTCCTTCAACCCCATCTTCAACTCCATCTTAATTCTCTCAAACGTTTACATTACCTCAACCTATCCCACTGCTCTCTCCTCCATTATCTACTCAACATCAATCTGTATGCCCACTCCAAGCCAATCCATTGTCTGTAACCACTTATTTTAAATCTTTGAAAGATCATCCTCATGATAACATCATTGGATCTAGTTTTGATGGTGATAGGATGTGGAGTCAATCTGGTTTGATAAATGTGTGCTTGTTCTCTTATTTCATATCCGAGACTATTCGAAAGAATGTTCATGCAGCTCTTTAGGATCCTAGATGGGTTGAGTCCATGCAGTTGGAACATCAATAATTTTGAAAACTTAATGTGTGGACACTTGTTGATCTTCCATCAAACAAATGTCCAATCGGAATTAAATGGGTGTTCAAAAACAAACTAGATGATCATGGAATAATGGTGAGGAACCAATCAAGGTTGGTTATTCAAAGATTTGCTCAAGAGGATTGGATTGATTACATGGAAGTTTTTGCTCCTATGACTCATCTAGAAGCAATCTAAACTTTTATCACTCATGCTACTCAAAAGCATTTCAAAGTCTAACAAATGGATGCCAAGTGTGTCTTCCTTTATGGAGACATTGATAAAGAGATCTATGTGTGTCAACCACCAAGGTTTGAGGATCCAAACTATCTTGATAATGTTTACAAACTTGATAAATCTTGTTTTGGTTTACACCAAGCCCCTAACATATAGTATGAGACTCTTACACAATATCTTCTAAGCAATGGTTTTTCTCGTGGGACAATCAATATGACTTTATTCAAGAAAGAAGTGGATGGTGAGATGTTTATCTTGCAAGTCTATGTTCACGACATTATTTTTGGTTCCACCGACCGTAAGATATGTTAGGAATTTGAGGAAGTTATGAGAAGTCGTTTTGAAATGAGCATAATACGGAGATGTTCTTCTCCTTTTGGTCTACAAGTAGAACAAAAGCCTGAAGACATTCTTATCCATCAGGAAAAGTATGTCAAATAAATTACCAACATATTCAAGATGGATGATGCCTATTTTGAAATGACCCCATTTACTGTTCAAGCATGTCTCACTCCCGATGAACATGGGAAATCTATTGATCCTCATCTTTATAGATCAATGATTGATCGCCTAATGTATCTTATTGCAAGTCGTGCAAACATCCCTTTTGTTGTGGGATACTATGCTTGATACCAAGCTAACTCAAAGGAGTTTCATGAAAAGGTGGTTAAACGAATATTTTGTTATCTAAAAGGTTTTTCCCTTCTAGGTCTGTGGTATCCTTATGTGGAATTTTGATTTGCATGCTTATTCTGATAGTGATTCTAATGGTTGCAGGATGAATGGAAAATCAGTCACCGGTGGTTGTCAATATCTTGGAAATTGTCTCGTATAATGGCAAAGCATAAGACAAACAATTGTGTCTCTTTTCATAGGGAGGCAGAGCATATTGCTACTTCTAGCTATGTCTCTCAAGTGTTGTGGATACAACACCAAATGATTGATTATAGGATCAACTTCCTTCACACTCCTTTATTTTATGATAATAAAGTAGTCGTTGGGATCGTAAAAATCCAATTCATCATTCTTGTACCAAGCACATTGAGACAAAAATTCATTCCATTTGTGATGCTCAAGAAAAGGGTTTCATTGATATTATTCCTACTGACACAATTAACTAAAAAACAGATCTTTTGTTAGGATCAGTGATCTACGTTTGATTGATTAGAGAGTATAGCAGCGGAATTCTAACAATGAATTATCCAATTCACAAGAACAAAAAGATATTCAATGTAAGAACAAAACGGTTATAGATAGAGAGAATTCTGCAAATAAATTTCATTCAATATTCTCTTTCGTGGTAACGGAATGTCACAATTACAATTAGGTTGACACCTCTTATATAAGAGATGTGACGTCTGCTGATGTCACTTGATAGTGACATCTAACAGAATTTATCACAAACTACGGATAGTTAACACAACTACTGAAGATGTCAAACAGCTGACATCTTCTTACAATAATACTAAGTGTTAACTATTATTACAACTACTGAAAAACATAAAGCTACTGACGAGCATACAACTGAAGAAGTATTCTTCAACTGTTGTGTCAAACTACTGAACAGATAAAACATAAAACTACTGAAAGGTAAACCATCACAACTACTGAAGAAGACCTCTTCAGATGTTGTGACAACGTCTGATACTTTGGTCTTCAACACTTGTGTCTTCAGACTTTGTCTTCAGCACTTGTGTCTTCAGACTTTGTCTTCAACACTTTTGTCTTCAGACTTTGTCTTCAGCACTTGTGTCTTGAGACTTTGTCTTCAGCACTTGTGTCTTCAGACTTTTTCTTCAGCATTTGTGTCTTCAGACTTTGTCTTCAGACTTTTTCTTCAGCATTTGTGTCTTCAGACTTTGTCTTCAGCACTTGTGTCTTCAGACTTTGTCTTCAGCACTTGTGTCTTCAGACTTTGTGTTTTAAGACTTTGTAATCAGCTGTTGTCTTCAGCTGTTGTGGTCTTCAGTAGTTGTTGTGATGTCTGTGGGACTTAAAGGTTTTTCTGATCCGGCTCATTAGTTCTTTTGGTCCAACAAACTCCCCCTGAACCAATGCAGCCAAAACCTTTAACTTTATTGAGGTCCCACTTATTGTTGGCAGAATGGTTGGTCTTTTTCCTTCTTCATCAGTTAAGAAGATGACCCATATAAGCACTGGCCTGGGAAGAAATCTCAGAGATCTGTTTGGCAAGGTATGAATGGGAACTCTGTTTTGGTGAACTGGACACAGAGTTGTTACCCCATTCATGAGATCTACTTCCCCATGATGAGTCTGTATGACTCTCGAACATAGGCCTCAAGGAGAACAACCTGTTCCTCCTTGGAGAGTTCTTCTACTCCTCCTTCAAAGAAGAACTCTGGACCATAGTACTCAGATAAGTACTTTACAGTCCTGGTCCATGAACAGATTCTGGTGGCTATAGCCAGAATGCTGTCTCTGGTCCATGAACGAATCTCCATCAGTGATCTTCCTAAGTATTTGGCTATGAATCGAATCATGATCTCCAATCTCTCTTTCTCCAGCACATTGTACCCAGCCCATCTGTTTTGAATTTCCACTACTTCCAACCTCCTGATCTCACTGTCTAGTATGGTTGTATCAAAGCCTTGCTTGAAGAGTTGCTCAATGATTTTGTCCATGGATCGGCTGTGTGTTTCATCTGCATCTTTTACCAGCTCTTCCAAGGATTTTTCTTCAGCATTCGTTTGATCACCAGCACTTTTCTTTCTTTTGTAGGTGATCAGTTGTTGTTCCTTTTCCTTTTCCAACTCCTTGTTTTCTCTTGTGCCGTCTCATCCTCAGTTCTTTTTCTTTTCTTTTCTTTCACTGCTGTACTCTCCCCCTTTTTGGATGCATTGGTGGCAGGGGTTTGTACCGCAGAAAGTTCTTGTGCACAACATCATCAATGAGTGTTTGTAGACTTGAGGAGATCCTCTCATCAATGGCTTTATAAACAATGTCATTGATGATGGGAGTGATGAGAGGTAGGGATTGTTGGAATACAGCAACCATCTGCTCAGGGGGGTTCTGTCCCGGAGAGATAGTGCCAAAAGCAGAGGCTGGAGGCTCAGTGAAGTGAGAGGGTAAAGTGTTTGGGGGACCTTCAAGGAAGGTGCCATCTGTGGGTTGGTCGGGGCAGATGGACTTACATCCTGAGACTTCTTGGCAAGCAGTTCTTGTAGTCTGCTTACCTCAGCCTCCAGGATGGTGTTGTGGGCTAGAACGTCATAGAAAAAGCCCAGGTCATCATCAGCAGATGCTGAATCACCTGACCTCCTGCTTGTAGCAGGATGTACATGCACTGGGTGTAGACCAGTTTTAGCATGTGCCCCTTTTTCTTGGAACTAGGGACTTCCAGCCTCAGGACTATGTCCTTCATCAGCTGTTGCCTCTAGTGAGGTCTTAGCTGTGTTACCAGCCTCATTCTGATCATGTGCTGATTCAGAAGAGGTGGCAGCCTCACTAGATGTTCTAATCTCCCTATCCACACCAGGAGATAGAACTTGTAAACCCTGGTGCTGTGGGTTGTCAGAAGCATGGTGATCCTCTTCCTCAATATCTGTGGTTCTCCCCTTTGTTGGTGGTTGTTGGGGAGGAGGAGAGGCATGCAACTGAGTCAGCATGTTTGCAATGATTATGGTTGGACTTTGGGGGCGGTTGCATGGGGAGATGGTGTAAAAGTAGTGTGCACCTGGGGAGGATGGTGCTCTTCAATGGCAATCTCCTCAAGTGAGGAAAATCCCAGATGTGTGGGTACCCCTGCTGTGGTGGCTACAGGCTCCTTTTGAGAGGAATCCTGAGCGGCTGTGGCTGGTAGAGTCTCTGATACTGCTGGGGGGTTTAAGCCAGCAAGTATATCCTGCCTTGGTGGTACAGGAGCATCTTCAAGGGACTCATCTCCCTGAATAGCTGTTTTGGGGTGTTTTGGTTTTGGTTTAGTGGGGACTTTGGTTCTGGTGGTGGAAGCTGTGGGTTCCCTGTGCTTGGGCTTTAGCATTCGGGCAGCTTCTTTGAGAGTAAGGTCTGAGTTGTGCCTGGAGTATACCTCAGCCAAAACAGCTGGTGCAGGGACTCCAAGGCCAGCAAGGCCATCAGATTTTAGTTCATCTAAAATAATGGCCATCAGAAACCTGGGATATAATGGCCATCGGTTTGCCGCAGGTTTCTGAGCCAAGTTCTTTATTTCTAGAAACACGATTTTAGAAAAATTTAGCGGTTGGTGTTCTAGAATAGAATACAATACCTGTTGCCATTGGGATGACATTTGATCCCAAGAAGATGTCTTGGAGGCTATGCAGACATTTACCATGTGAAAAATAAATTTCTCAACATCATGAAAATGTTTCTTCAGAATGGTTGTAGCCTGAAGATCACCTTCATACCCATGATTGATAAAGGACATATCTGTTGTGCCCTTTGGGTATTCAGTCACAGCGGTGGAGTTGTGTAAGTGTAATGCCTGACGAATGATGTCGGCTGTAACGACCACTGGTTTCTGGTTGACAAGGGACCGAACAGAGATTTGGCCGGTAGACTCATCAGTATGAACAAAAGCATTTGACCAGAATTGACTGAGGGATTCAGGGTAGGTGGTCGGATTCAAGAGAAACGTTGTGCGATATGGGGAATCCACCATTAAGTCAATGGCATTATCATATTTGTTCCAGAAAGCCGACTTGGTAAGGTAGGCAACGCAGTTATGTCGTGGTTTCAGACTCATGGTCGCCATGTTTGAGAGAGAGAAGCTCAGAAAATAACAGCTAATGAAACATTCGAGAAAAGGACAGGTATTTATAGGGTAGGGGTGAGAAAATGACTGAAGGGTTTGGTGTTAGTCATCAGTAGTTTTAAACCGACTGTTGACATGGTATTACCCTTTCAGACGTTGAAACAGCTGAAGTCGTGGTTTTAGGCATCAGCAGTAAGAAAACTACTGAAGACCATGGTTTTGACTTCAGATGATGAAAAAACTGAGGACTTGGTGTTTGTCATCAGTAGTTGTGAAACTACTGAAGACAGTGGTTTTGTCATCAGTTGTTGTAAACAGCTGATGACTAGGTATTAGTCATCAGTAGTTGTGAAACTACTGAAGACATGGTTTTGTCATCAGTTGTTGTAAACAGCTGATGACTAGGTATTAGTCATCAGTAGTTGTGAAACTACTGAAGACATGGTTTTCTCATCAGTTGTTTAGAATGAAACAGCAGTTGTAGAAACAACTGAAGAGAAAGTTCTCTTCAGTAGTTTTCGTCAATTCATAGCCTTTCAGCTGTTTCATACTGTCCTCAACACTTACTCATCAGACTTTGCATCTGCTTTTCAGGTGTTTCATAGGACGTCAGTACTTATCTGTTTGTACTGATTTGAGTAGTTGTAACTACATCAGTAGTTGTAACTACATCAGTGGTTTAGAACAGATAAAGTACTTCAGTACTTGTGAGGCATTTAGCTGTCAGTAGTTATAAAAACTACAGAATGTGAAAGAACTCATCAGTACTTATATGTGACATGGTTACCAATGATCACCAGTAATTATTACTGAAATCATCAGTAGTTGTCACTTATTCTAGCTGCAACATACCAAGCCTTAACACAAGGTTTTGGAAAGTAGAACTATCCAAAGGCTTAGTGAAAACATCTGCAAGCTCATCAGCACTAGGCACAAACTTAGGATCAATCAGACCTTTTTCAAAACAATCCCGAATAAAGTGATGTCTGATCTCTATATGTTGGTCCTAGAGTGCTGGACTGGATTTTTGACAATACACAGAGTGAAGCACTATCCATTAATAATGGAGTCTTAGTCTCTGTAATGCCATAATCCAGAAGTTGGTTCTGAAGCCAGAGTACCTGAGAAGTGTACTTGCAGCAGCAATGTATTCGGCTTCAGCAGTTGATGTAGCAACAGATGTTTGTTTCTTACTCTGCCAAGAAATCAAACAGTTGCCTAGGAATTGACAACCACCAGAAGTTGACTTTCTAGTTAACGTGCACCCTGCATAGTCACTATCTGAAAAAGCAACTAATTTGCAAGAGTGTCCAGTGGAATACCATAAACCCAAAGATTGTGTACCTTGCAAATATCTAAAGATTCTCTTGACTGCAATCAAATGAGACTCTTTAGGAGCAGCCTGAAATCTAGCACAAACACATGTAGCAAACATAATATCTGGTCTAGAAGTTGTTAAATACATCAAGGACCCAATCATACATCTGTAAAGTGTTTCATCAACAGCTTTACCTTTCTGATCTGCATCCAGTTGTGTGGTGTTGCACATGGGAGTAGAACAGGGCTTACAGTTTTGTAAATCAAACTTATTCAAAAGATCTTTTGTATTTTGACTGATGAATAAAGGTTCCATCAACCTTTTGTTTAATTTGCAAGCCTAGAAAGAACTGTAATTCTCCCATTGCACTCATTTCAAACCTCTTTTTCATTAATGTTGTAAAATCATCACACAACTGGGGATGAGAGGATGCAAAAATGATATCATCAACATAAATCTGAACAAGTAGCTTATGCTGATCCACCTCTTAATAAACAAAGTTTTATCAATGGAGCCTCTAGTGAAATTATTCTTAAGAAGAAAAGTGGAAAGTGTCTCATACCAGGCTCTAAGAGCTTGTTTCAACCCATAAAGAGCCTTCTCAAGTTTATACACCCATTCAGGATGTTTATTATCCTCAAAACCTGGTGGTTGACACACATAAACTTCTTCTTTTATTTTACCATATAGAAATGCACTTTTGACATCCATTTGAAAAACTTTAAGATTGTGGAATGCAGCATAGGCTAAAAACAATCTGATTGCCTCTAGTTTGGCTACAGGGGCAAAGGTTTCATCATAGTCAATACCTTCTTCTTATGAAAACCCCTGTACAACCATCTAGCCTTGTTCTTAACAATAAGCCCATTTTCATCAGTTTTATTCCTAAACACCCATTTAGTGCCTATTGCACACTTACCTGGGGGAAGAGGAACCAGTTCCCACACTTGCTGTTTCTTGAACTGAAGTAGCTCAAGCGGCATGGCTTCAACCCATCCATTGTCTCTCAAAGCAACATGGTAGTTCTTTGGCTCTAGCTGACTGATGAAGAGAGCATAGAAGCAGAAGTTGACAATTGACTTCTTGTTGAAGCACCAGCATTGATATCACCAATTATCTGAGACATTGGGTGATTCTTCAGTTCTTGATAAACAATGAGATCTGTGCAAGTGTTTGTAGGACATTCAGCAGCAGCAGATGTTGATGCAGACTCCTGAAACCAGGAATTAGATGGTAACTCAAAAGATGTAGAGGAATGAGAGATCTCATCAGCATTTGTTGTGGATGGAACTGCTGAAGCTACAGGAACATCAAATTTAGCAGACACAGGCAGTTGTTCACTAAACTTGAATAGGTGAGTATTAATATTATCATCATCATCATCAATACCACCAGGTGGAAGACATGCTGCAGAAGATGATTTATCCATAGGATCCGCAACAACTGGAGGTTGATAAGGAACATATTGCAGGATGTCTAAATCAAACAACTCCATAGGGTTTTGTGGAATCTTGTCCATAGGAGATTCATTAAACTTCACATGCAAAGTCTCTTCAACTATCTTTGTTCTGCAGTTGAAGACTCTGTATGCCTTGCAAGTAGATGAATAACCAACAAAATACCCTGCATCCACCTTAGGATCAAATTTTTGGAGTTGATCCTTTGTGTTGAGAATAAAAAAGGGACACCCAAATGCTTTGAAAAATGAAATTAGAGGAGCCAAGTGATGGAGAACTTCATATGGAGTCTTCATCAACCTCTGATTTACTAAGACTCTATTCTGCACATAGCAAGCTGTGTTAACAGCTTCAGCCCAAAATGTCAGTGGCAAACCAGAGTCAGCCAGCATGGACCTTGCAGCTTCAATTAGGGTCCTGTTCTTCTCTCCACTACTCCATTTTTTCTGGAGTCCTTGGTATGCTAAACTGCCTTTTGATTCCCTTTGAAAGATAGAAGTCATCAAGTGTATGGTTTCTGAATTCAGTTCCATTGTCACTCCTAATACACTTGACTGGAAGGGAATACTGCTTCTCAACATACAACACAAAGTGAATAATCTTCTGAGCAACCTCATCCTTTGAATGTAGAAAGAAAGTCCATACAAATCTGGAGTAATCATCCACAATTACCAGACAGTATTTCTTCTTTGCCATGCTCATTACTCTCACAGGACCAAATAGATCCATATGCAGTAATTGCAAGCAGGCAGTGGACTTAGGCTCTTCAATAGGAGGGAATGAGACTTTGTGTTGTTTTCCTTTTAAACAAGCAGTGCAGGTTTCATCACAGTGGAACTCCTTTATTGGTAAGCCTCTAACTAAACTATTATGGATTAGCTGATTCATGTTTTTGAAATTAACATGACCCAGCCTTCTGTGCCACAGTTTAGATTCTTGAGAAGTGGCTTTGGAAAATAGGCAAGGATTGCCTCTGAGATCTATTTTCTTGGAAAGATCTAAGGCATACACTCTTCCTGTCCTGTTGGCTCTCAGGAGAGTGTGATCATCCAACACCTTATCAATCAAATGCAGAACTTTGGATGATAGAATCCTACAGTTTTGACTGGTGAAAAGAGCAACATGGCCTTTATCACACATTTGTCTGACACTCAAGAGATTGTACTTGAGACTTTCCACATGATTAACATCATCAAACTTTATTTCTCCATTGGAGACAAAGCCGTTGCCAATGATGTAACCCCTAGCATCATTGCCAAAAGAAACAAACCCCTTCTTTCCTTGAGAGTAGTCATGAAGAAGAGAGTTGTTCCCAGTCATGTGCATAGATCCCCCACTGTCTACATACCAGATGCTACTTTGGCATGTTGAAGAACCCTGCAATTATAAACAATCAGTTAGTTTTGGAGACCCAAACCTTTTTGGTTTTGGGCCTGGTCTCATCAACAGATGGTAAACTAACAGGTTTGATGGAAACAACAGCCTGAGAGGAAGAAGATGGTGAAGAAGAGGAATCCTTTGGCTTGGACCTCCTTTTTCTGTGGTTTCAACATAGGAACATCTAATTGGTTAACTCTTCCCAATAGATGTTGAACCATCATAACCAGCTGTGTCTGATTTTGTGATAAAGCTTTCAGCTCATCAGACACATTGCCATTGGAGTTTGATAAGTTCCTATGTTGCACCTTCTTCTTGTGAGCAATCTCAGCTGCTACCTGTTTAACCCCTTCCTTTTTGGATTTCTTTATGGACTTAAGGGTTACAGGATTTGATGTTGCTGATACAAATGTGGTCTCAAACTCAGTTTTCATTTTAACCATTTTCTTTTTATTTCCTCTTTATGTTTGAGTTTGGATCCTCTTTTGTACCAGCAATCATCTGTAAGATGATTGAACAAACCACATACTTCACATGGTTTCTTCTTCATCTTATGTTGATCATCAACTAAAGAAGATGAAACTACTGAAGACTTGCTCTTCAGTGCTTTGAAAGCATTGTTTGCTTTCTTGACTTCCTCTTTAGTAGTCTTCAAACTCTTTCTACTGACAGTTTTCTTCTTTTCAGTACTGACAGTAGTTGGAGTTTGAACTTCAGGTGTTAAATCTTGCTCTCCAGTCCTTTCAGGACTTTCAGATTAACTCCTTAGTTGATCAACTCATTGATCATGTGAGGTCAGCAGTGGAACCATCAACATCAGCTGATAGGTTCTGAGAGGGCTTAGTGCTGACTTCTACTTCTGATAGTGCTGAATCAGAAAGTAGATCACATGATGAAATGGATTGGTTATTACTCTCACCATCAATTCTACCTATGCTCTGGGAGTAAAATCTGTAGGTGGAGCAGTGTGATTGTAACCAATGCCAAACTTCACATTGGAAGCAGAGCTTGCTTACTAAGAGCATTTCAAAACCTTTGCATGATTGTACCCATCGATCACACTCCACTTGGGTGACTGCAAGGGTTTCTTGAGATCTTTGTACTTCTCTAGAAGTACCTCTTCCCTAGCCTTATAATCTGTGATTTGGCATTTAAGTTTGTAAATCTCATCATTCTTTTCATTAAGCAGAGACTCAATTTAGCTTTTCTTTTGGAAATTGTTTGTTCTAGCTCAATGTTCTTGTTAATCAAAGCTACATTTGCTTCTCTAATAGATGCAAATGCTGCTATGCACGTTTCAGAACATAATTGGCTTTTGCCTCAGAGGATACCTGTGATACCTTTGTGTAGAGGTATAATAGATGAAGTATCAGCAGAATCCAAAGCCATAAGACCTAGATTTCCAAAGGGACTATCACCACCATGTTGACCAGCATCAGTGAACAGTTGTTCATGACCAGACAAATCATCTGTAAACTGCTCCAGTCAACAACTCCTGGGGTGAATAAGCTGTGTTGTTGAGGTTGAGTTTGTTGATGAGATTGGGAAGGTTGTGGTTCAGGCAATGCTTGTGGTTGTTGTGCAATTGGAGCTTGAACAGGATTTGGTTGAGGCATATAATAGCAGGATAAGGATATGACATTTGACCCTGGGGAACAAAGTATGCAGGAGACCTAGGATGTGAATGATGACCAGAACCAGCAGGATGTTGCCCTCTGTTTTGTGGATTAGTACTAGGAAAAGTCACAAAGGGTGCAGAAGAGTTAGATCAGTTGATCTACACTCTCTTGCAAAGTGTCCCAGCCTTTGGCATTTGTGACACCTCAACTTACTCTTGTCAAAACCAACTTTGGTTTTGCCAGAGAGTCCAGGAAATTTCCTGCCAGTTCTCTTATAGAACTTCTGAGATCTGATATTAATCAATGCCATTTGGCTCAGAATATCCATCTCTTCTAGATCATCATCAGCTATTCCTTTCAAATCATCCATGATGAAGCATAGATTGTCACTATTACTGCCAGAATGACTCTCAATACCAACAAATGCATGATCAGAACTATTTGAAGAGAAATCAATATGCTCATCATAATTACTTTTAGATGCAGCATATTCTGACTCATGACCAACCAAGGCAGTATTCCCTGGTACAAAGTCATCAGTGAGCTTTCCTGATGAGGACAGTTTCCTCTTCTGCTCTATCTCTCTTTCAAATGTAAGCAGTTTCCCATGAAGTTGGGTGAGAGATAGGCTATCCAGATTTGCACTGGAGCGTAGGACAATAGTGTATGTGTCCCATCTCTCAGGTAGTGATCTGAGGAACCTGTTATTCATCTTGCTATTGGTGTATTCCTGTTTCACCATTTTCAGCTCAGAGATCAAGCCGGAAAAACACTCAAACTGTTGAGTCAGTGTCTCACCCTTTCTATGAGAGAATGTCTCATATTGTTGGGCAAGGATTTCTCTGTTGTTTGCTAATACCTCATCTGTGCCACCGAATTGTTCCTTCAGGGCATTCCAGAGATCATGAGCAGTTTCATGATGCATAAGCCCTGAATAGATTTCATTAGGCAGTGCCATGGCCAGAATTCCATGGGCTTTAGCATCAATCTCAAACAGTTTCCGATCTTCATCAGAGTATTGTTCCTTCTTCTTCGGAACCATTGATTGGTTTCCGGATTGTTCACCATAGGCTTATGTGGTCCATGTACCACATATGTCCAACAACCTGAACTGTTAACAGACAGGTGATGAAGCATCCTTCGTTGCCATATGTTATACTCAGTCCTAACCAGCATCGGAGGCTTGGTTGAGGAACCGTATTATGAGGATCATTAGAAGGAGTAGTCATCTCAGATTCAATCAAATTCAATTAAGCTATAACAGATTTAAAAAAAAACACAACAACCAATTGAACCAAGAGATATCTCAAAATAAATGAATGAAAGCGTCAGAAATTCAATAATCTATAACCAGTTCTTGCGAATATGCTAATTCAATCAAACATAGATATCAATTAGCAGTTTCAATGATCAATTGTTAGATCGATCAATGATTAACCAACTCTGATACCACTTGTTAGGATCAGTGATCTACGTTTGATTGATTAGAGAGTATAACAGCGGAATTCTAACAATGAATTATCCAATTCACAAGAACAAAAAGATATTCAATGTAAGAACAAAACGGTTATAGATAGAGAGAATTCTGCAGATAAATTTCATTCAATATTCGCTTTCGTGGTAACGGAATGTCACAATTACAATTAGGTCGACACCTCTTATATAAGAGATGTGACGTCTGCTGATGTCACTTGATAGTGACATCTAACAGAATTTATCACAAACTACGAATAGTTAACACAACTACTGAAGATGTCAAACAGCTGACATCTTTTTACAAAAATACTAAGTGTTAACTATTATTACAACTACTGAAAAACATAAAACTACTGACGAGCACAACAACTGAAGAAGTATTCTTCAACTGTTGTGTCAAACTACTGAACAGATAAAACATAAAACTACTGAAAGGTAAACCATCACAACTACTGAAGAAGACCTCTTCAGCTGTTGTGACAACGTCTGATACTTGGTCTTCAACACTTGTGTCTTCAGACTTTGTCTTCAGCACTTGTGTCTTCAGACTTTGTCTTCAACACTTGTGTCTTCAGACTTTGTCTTCAGCACTTGTGTCTTCAGACTTTGTCTTCAACACTTGTGTCTTCAGACTTTGTCTTCAGCACTTGTGTCTTCAGACTTTGTCTTCAGCACTTGTGTCTTCAGACTTTGTCTTCAGCATTTGTGTCTTCAGACTTTGTCTTCAGCACTTGTGTCTTCAGACTTTGTCTTCAGCACTTGTGTCTTCAGACTTTGTGTTTTAAGACTTTGTAATCAGCTGTTGTCTTCAGCTGTTGTGGTCTTCAGTAGTTGTTGTGATGTCCGTGGGACTTAAAGGTTTTTCTGATCCGGCTCATTGGTTCTTTTGGTCCAACATCTTTTCACTAAAACTTTTGATCAACCTTGTTTTTATGAACTGATCTCTATGTTGGGATTAATATCTTTTTGTTACCTTATTTTCTTAAATGTCTCATGTAAATTATGTGCATACTTTATTATTATTTTTTAATAAACTTCTATGCTCTATAGTCTATCACTATTTAACAAAAAAATATATATAGAAATTTCTTTTATCTTGCTGATACATAGAAATTTCGAGGGAAAATAACATAAAATTAATTTCCTTTCATTCTTGCAGGACTCTCAGAAATAATGTTTTATTTTACTAAAAGATTTGAAGGAGGTCAACAATATTGTGTAGGGATATGCATGATAGGCTTAGCCAGAATACGAAGTAGACAATGATCATGTAGCTAAACTAAACAGATAAGAAACTTAGTGACTAGGAATATCTCCTTGACATTTTGGCCTACACAAAGTTACAAGTCATTCTTCAAAATGGATTGAGAGCATCATAAACTCTACTTTGATGAACTTCAAAGAAATTCTCAGGTCCCCTTCCCTGTGTCCTAAATAATGCTACTTGATAGTTCTCTAAGTGCTGTTCTTCCAAGCACTTCTAAGATGTATATTACATGCTTATCTCCTCTGTTATGTGTGAACATTGTCCTGGAGTGATGATCTCTTCAATAAGATGTATAGTTCTCTAACTTGTTTATATAAGTATAGACTTGGAGCTCTCATCAACATGCTCTGATGATGTTCTCTATTAAGCGTAAGTATACACAAGAAGCTCTCACCTAGTTAATTTCACATGATCATATCCTTTGTTATACGTGAGTATAGACATGGAGGTCTCATCATATGTTCTGTAAAATAATAAGTTGTGTGTCTCTTATGAAAAGATCATAGTTGCATTTTCCTTTTGTAAATCAAGCAGAGTTAATCATATTGTTCAATATATCATGAGGACAGGACAAGCTCTTTGCTAAATGTCTGTGGGGACTGATTCATTTGAGTTTTCTTCAAATTAATTCAAAATCATAATAATGGAAGCTGCAGATTACTTATTGAAAGGAAAAAGACATGGGTTTAAAAGGACAAATATATCATCAATCTTGTTAATCTATGATTTTTCGGAGAACCTATTCAGCTTGAAGTGTTTCAAAATCCTTTTAAACTTTTATATTATTATATTTTAGTTTTTATTTTTAATTTAATTTTTTTCTCTAATTGTTTTTGAAATGGTGTTGCTCATGTGGGGCAATTTTGTTTTTTGAATGCTTTTGTGTCTTAGTTTTATCTATTGATTAAAAAAATCAAATTGATTAAAAGATAAGCTAAAATTGTTGTCAGCAAAACTATAGTTTCGCTGGTAGTCTCACAGAGCAAAACTGTAGTTTCGCTGGTAGTCTCACAGAGCAAAACTAAAGGTTTGTTGGTCCTTTCGCTCTTCTCAGAGTTTTTTTGATATAATATCTTTGTTGGGCAAAACTATAGTTTCGCTAGCAGCGAAACTATGGGCTATAAAAAGGGTTATGCGAAATTAAGTTCTCATTTTTGAATAACTGCCTTCGTTGTCCATTTCAAGCCCTAGTTTGACTTTGTGTAAGGCCCCATTCCTGCGACGCTCACAGCTCGTCAATCATCGCACATAAAATATATAATTACATTAACTTTACTAAAATCATGCAGCGGAAACACTTTAAACAAATATTTAATTTCCTTTAAATAAACACTTTTGCAAAATAATACATCGTTCATTACAAAATATAGTTCGTTCGTATTACAATGCAAAAACGTTATACAAAAGGATGCCATCCAAAAATGCCAAGTAGTTGCACTACGCCATCCTCAGCAATGCTCACCTGCCAATTGGAAATTGTATAAAAAGTCAACGTTGCTGAGTGAGTTCTACTTTTATAAAAACTTTGCATTACCTTTCATTGGTTAAAACATTTTCATTACTATCGCACGTGATCACACATGGTACATACATCAAGGTAATCATTATTATCATCATCATCATTGTTCGTTTCGTACATTTAGCATGTTTCGCACATTTTGTACTTATCGCACTTTTCGTCCATTATTATCTTTCACTTCTGTCTAGGTCCTGTAATGTGCTTAACCCCCTCTAGATCACCAAGCAATTCATCTAGGTTTAAGTGACAAGGACCCCATATCACACGTATTGGAGCAGTCACCCAGACTAAATTCTTACTGTGTGTATGAACCCTTATGATTTATCTTAAATCGCACGTTGTAGACACACACAGTTAAGCTAACAAGTCTCAATGAGTTGTGAACCTCCTTTTATTTGCTTGCAAAGCTTTTCATTCATTCCTTCATTATGTTCCACTTCATTATCTTAAGTCTTTCACTTCGTTAAGATAATACTTTACATTCATTATCAATATCGCACCATAAGTCAGATCATCATTCGTAATATGGAACATAAGAAAACATATCATACATAACATACATAGCATCATTCATCCATCATCTTAAACACCATGCATCGCACATTCACATACATAAACATATGCATATCAAGTAGAAAGAATCACAAGACATAACGGACCCACCGCGGACAGCGGGGGTTCGGGGGCGGCAGCTTCTCAATCAAGCTTTAAAAACTTTAAAATAGGTGATCTAGAACCTTTAAAATAGGTTCAAAACACAGCCTGTGGATAAGTTAACACTCAAAGGGGATCTAGAACTCACCTGGACTCGATGAGTAGCTTCTCAATCAAACTTTTAAAGTAGGGGTTGCACTACACAGCCTGCGGATAAGTTAACACTCAAAGGAGTTAATTTCTGCCTAACTTCGCTGGTAATTTTGCTAGCAATTTCACTGCTAGTTTCGCTGGCATCTTCGCTGGCAGTTTGGTTGGCATCTTCGCTACCAGTTTCGCTGCCAGTTTCGCCCAAATTTTGTTGGAAAACCATGTCTGCGAAATTACATGCGAAACTATAGTTTCGCAAGAAGATCCACGGTTTCGCTCGACAAATACCTAATTTCGCTGGATGAATGCCCAGTTTCCTAGAACGGGCTGAAAACTACGACCAACCCATTTTTGACCCAAAACTTCAATCTTTTACACCCAAAACCTTGGTTTATCACCCAATAAGCTTCATCTATGCTTTTTACATGTTTTCTTACACAAAAACGTGAGTTTTGGGCTAATCTTTGCCACTTTTAAAAACCCAAACCCTAGAATCCAGGTTTACATTAAAAGCAGTGATTAAATGATGTTTCTTACCTGGATTCTTGGTGTCTTCTTGTTGTTTGGATGCCCACGAGCACTGATCTTCAATCCCGAGATCAATCGAGCCTTGAATCTTCAATTTTCTCTACTTTCTCTCTCTAATCTCTCTCTCTCTCTCTAGAACTAGAGTGTTGAGTTGCAAATGAGAGCTGCTCAAGCTGATCCGTTTATATATATTGGGCGTTCCCGAGACCTTAAACTCGCCAAACACATAACCCGCGAAGTCTACTCGGTCTATAACCCATATCCATCTTATTTTCATTAATGATCTCGTCTAAGCCCATTATTATTATTTGGCTCTCTTAGACATTAGTCGGGGCATTACACTTTGTTGCCGAAATCCATCTTATATTTGTTTCTATATCAAATATGTGTTGAATTAGTGGTGAGAAAGGGGTGTTTCGAACTCATATTTATTTGGGTTTATACGGTGTTTCTGGGAATTCTTGATCATGACTGTTTAATAGTCTTCCTTGATTCTATCAGCAAAACTAGATGAACTTTCAGTGAAACCGAACGAAAGTTAACCACGAACTCAGCAAAACTGTCTACTTATGCTGCCCATGCAAACCTTATAGTTTCACATGTCTGAATTCAGCGAGACTATAGATTCAATATATTTTGTTTAGTTTCCCTTATCCCAATGAAACTATACTTTCGCACCACGGAAACTACAGTGCAGCTAGCGAAAATATGATTATTTTTCTTTAATATTATTAATTATTGTTCATTATCTTTATATTTGTTATTTTATCATTTTGTAACCTTCTTTTATTTATTTTTTCAGGGAAGTGGAGAATCTGAAATTCGATGACACGAACAATATCACGGCTCTTCTGGATGATCGCAATCCAAAGTTCATGTTTTAGAGGCTGTATCTAATGGATTAGGAACTCATCTATCTCATATGCCATTTCTCATTCACGGGAAAATTTTGATCTTCACATAAGAGACTTCTATAGAATGACAGAATATGACACCAGGTCAAACCCATTGTTGATAGTGGCAAGAGTTCTAGAGCATGACATTTCTATTACAGTTGTGATTATTGTACGGGTTCTAAGGCTACAAGATGACTATGGAGAAGAGGTGATGTTATCTGAGACTGAGGTGTTGGAGTCTTTTAGAAGCATTGGTTATGAGGGGCCTCCATTTGGCACAAGAAAGAAGATCAAGAAATCTTTTATCTCCATAGAATGGAGAACATTGCCCACTTGTTCATTATGGTTTAGATCATAGAAAAGGAGGTTTGGATGGATTAAAATTAGATTGGTAAAGGGCCATGATTATATTTTGTAGAGGGAAAATGGTCGAGATTGCCAAGCTCATATTTGATTACATGACAGAGAAAATTATGGCATTCAAAAATGGCTTCTATATCCAACATTTGTACAATGTTGATTGAGGACTTGATTCCTAATGTGCCACGACAGGGTGAGATTTAGAGGCTTGTTCAGATAAACATGAGGATATTTGAAGACTATTCTACCCTGAGACATGACTTCAGTGGGAAGATAACACATTTATGAGAGAACTTGTAACCATCTGAGAGATGGAATTATAGCAGAAGATTGATAAAAATAGAGAACAAAAATGTCGATGAAAACATGGAAAGACAATCTGAAGCAATCAAGAAAAGGAAATTATATGCCTAGGAAAAGGAATATGACTTTGAGGAAGAAATAAATGAGGTTGAGGAGGGATTAAGAGTTTAAAAAGAGAAGAGATCAAAGAAGAAGGCTGACCTAGGAGAATCTGAGAATGTAACTGAAAGAAGATCAAAAGATAAACATCAGACCTTCTCGAAGACTTCAAAAAGAGATTGAAGATCTAATTTGGATGAGGATGTGATTAGGAACTTGAATTCTTCTTTGGCAAACAAGTTAAGTATGATAAAGACAAAACTTGTCAATCAGGATTTGAGAGAGAAGAATAAGAATGAGATGTCAGAAAAATGACAAAGATGATATTGGATTAGCAGGGTTTGATTAAAAGACTATAGGCAAAATAAAATAAGCTGAAAGCATCTACCGACCTACCAAATCAAATAACTCAATCCGAGTTAAATGATCTTACACATACATCTACGTACTCATTACTTAAAGTGAGTAGCTCATCAAAGGCAGGAGAGGGCTTCAATGGTGTCGGTGCTGCAAATGTACGTAGATCAGGTGCTAAAGATGTTGGTGTTAGTAGAGTGGGTATTGTGGCTGGTAATATAGCTGCTGAAGTTAGTTCTATTGATGTTGGTGGATGGAATGGAGTTGGAATAGAAGGAGTTGCAGAAAGTGTGGAGAAAATATTTGAAGCCGTAGGGCTTAATATTGATAAAGATTTTACTGGTGAGGAGGTGATGAAGGACCAAACTACTAATGCTAGGGAAAAGGAAATTGAGACGAGGAAATTGAGACGAAGTTGATTGATAAGGAGGAGGAAATTGAAGAACAACTCGCAGACTATGACTCTAAACCTGAGTACTATGAAGTAGATGAGCCTCCCTTGACATATGTAGCCAAGAAGGGTTCTACTAAAGGTGATGTGTTTGAGCTGGAGAAAGAAAAATGGTTTGTCAAGGAACTACTAACTCCATTATTTCAGAACATTTAGGAGCCAAGAAGAAAGGAATCTAACAAAAGATTATAAGTTGGAAGTATAATATGAGTCTAAAGATGTTCATGATCAAAAGAGGGGTGGTGGAATATCTTATCTGCATAAAAAGGAAGGCTTTCAAAACCTTACCTAAATGGAATCTAAGAAGGTTGTAAGTGATTCCCTTGATTGACTCTAACTTGAGTGGAAGAGCTAAGCTATTAGAAGAAGAAATCAAGAGTGGGATAAATGATAACCTTGAGTTATTTGGATTCATGAAAGCTGCGAGAAAAAGGGCAAAGAAAGATAAAGACCGGGTGACTGGAAAGGGAAAGATTATGGTTAGGGTGAAGCCACCAAAGACTGTTAGTAGAGTGAAATTACCTGATCCCCTTCCCCCAAGGCTACAAAAGTTTGAGAAATGGTTCTACAACAATAACACTTGGGAGGATGTGATTAGCATAAAGAACAGAGCTAAGATAAAACTTTTTGATCCTATGGAAGTGTTCTTTTTTTATGATGAAGATATCATGGTGCTATATGAGAACCACATTAAGGCAGGAGCTGGACCTAAAACAAGAAATAAGGCAAGCGTGTTTATGAAGGTTACCAACAAGGCTCGTAGGGTGAGAGCAGAAGTCAGGGACTTGGCAATAAAGATTTTTCAAGTTGACAAGGCTAGGATGGAAGTGCATGAGATTACCAAGCAATTTGAACGAGCCAGTGCACATGGTAAAGAAGCTAGTATAGGAGGAGCCAAAGAGGAGACTACAACAAAAGCTGGAGAGGATGCAAGAGCAGATGGTGCGCATCAAGAAGATCCAGTAGGTGAGGTCTAACCTAGGGGAGAATTGAAGATCTATATTAGATTGGACTCACCTTAGGTAGTCTTTATACAATGTTTAATATAATAGGATTTATGTTAGATTATTTAGTTTAATATTTGTATTTTGTGTATTTTGTAGTCTAGCAAAACTATGAGCAAAACTATAGTTTCGCTCATAGTTAGCAGACCATGTTCACCCGATGAATCTTTGTTTCATCGCCGAGCGAAACTGGTCATGTGCTAGACAATAGCAAAATTAGGGTGGCCTGTATATTGACTTGATTCTATCATTGTAGGTTAAATTTGCAAAACCCTAATTCAAAAGTTCTATGTTGTAAACTTGTATTTGGTGGCTAAAAGTTAATGGAATTCATATTGAGCCTTTGATATTATTATTTGATTTGTTTTGATTATTATTGAAAACCATTAAGTCTATATCATTGTTCTGTTGTTGTGATGGATGATTGATTAGTGGATTTTGAACGTTTTGTGAATCATTTGCATTATTATCGATCAATTGGACAATCATTAATATTTTGTGTTTAGAAACATTTCTCGTGCTACTTATGATCAAAAATAAAAAGGTGTCTTAGAGCTAGATACATGTTTTTGCAAGATTTTTGATTATGGGAACCATTGAACTCATATAATTTAACTAAAACATTATACAATCACAACATATGTGTCTAAGTAAACTTGAAATCTAAATTTAAAGAGGTTTCATATATTGACAATCAACATAAATAGTTTTGTGTATGATAATGCAAGAAGATTGTCATTGATTAATTTCTAAAGAAATATGATTCTATACTTAAAAATTTATTAAAAGATTTAATTTAACAGTATAGTTCTTATGTAAGTAAAGTTTGTTTTTACTTGTTCTTATTTTAGTTTAATTTAATTTAATTTACTTTAGTTTAAAATTTTCAAAATTAAGGGTGTTATAATAAACGTACACACTTAACTAAATGTAATTATGTTCATAAAAAATCAAAAAGGTTTAATAAAATAATAAAACAAAAGATAGAATTTTTAAAAGATATAAGAACTAGATACACAAAAGGCTTCTATTCACGCGAAAAGTTCTGTGTGCATCAATTGACTTCTCATGCGAGAAGTCAAGAAATCACACGAATATTCTGAAAAAATCTTATAAAAATTTCTAACTGTCAAATCTTGTGATTAGTTTTCTAATAGTGCTCATTGTTGTCATCTATTGATTGTCAAGTGTTTTAAAAGTATATCAAAGTTTAATCGATGGATTTATATGAGTTTGTTTGATGACCAAATCTAAATGGACTAATACATGTTAATCTAAACAAATTAAACATAATACATCTTAATCATACTTAAATCGACACCTAGTGAACATGAATAAACGGTTAAAACACTTTGAAATTGATTGATTGAAAACTTGAATTTACATAGACTTATCGCACGCGAAAAGTACATGGGAGATGTACAGACAATAAAAGTTTTTAAAACAAACTAAACTTGTTGGGTGGAAAGTTGTTATGTCACGCGACAAGTTGAAATCAGTTTGAAATTCAAACTTATGCGAATACTTTACATTTCATGGAAAAAGTTAAAAAAATTCCAATATTTTCTAAATGTTGATTATATTTTATTTTGAAGTTTTTGGTATGTACTTATAATGTTTGTTCAAATTTTTAGATGGTTGGACCTATGGTGTTTAACAAGAATCATAATGCTGTTGCATATTTGGGAGACATTCATGATGATAAAGCTCTATTCCAAACATTGATCGAAGGATTGAAGAGATCTTGGGTTTTTCATGCTATATATGCTATCTGACCATTTATACAGAAATGATAGATCATTTTTGGCAATCTTCAGCCAATGAGACAATGCTGAGGGTGAGCTATGTATTAGAATAATAGTAAAAGGGAAAAGAGTTATCATCACTATTGAAGTGATCAATAGTGTTTTGTTGTTTGAAGATATTCCCCATGCACCGATCAAGATATATAATGATGTAGCGAAAGACTGTCTAGTCCATATGGGTTATAGTCATAGATACCCATCACCGGTAAAGAAGTACTTGCCTCCCTTCTAGAAGTACTTTTTTCATGTAGTAATTCATTTTCTCGATAGTCTTAAGGCTGGCATGGATAATCTTAGTGCCATCTTTGTATCTCTGCTAGTTTCTTTGGTCGGTGATCTTCCATATAGCATATCAAAGGCAATATTTCCTAAGATGTAGAAGAATGTTATTGCAGCACTAGGGAAGAAGTTTACTGTGTACCTGAGATTCATGTAGATAATTATGAATGTTGCTCATCTTAGTTAGCCATATCTGCTTAATTCACTAATTCTGTTATGGTGATGGAGAAGGATATATTCACATACCTTATGGGAGTAAGAAGAAATGCTTGGGATTGTTCACATTTTGCTAATCTTGGAAGTTTTATTGATGGTTTCCAAGTTAAGAATGTGTTGAAGAGACAAATACAGTTCATATTCATACAGATGATGCAACTGGTACTTCATGTAGCACTTCATAGGAAGCTCCAGAAATTTCATAGGTCGGTGAGAAATCTGCTGAATATGAGGTACATGATGATGGGTTTGTTTGTCCATAAAACCAAAGTTTAACCTCGTAAACTTTCAGAAAACGTAGCGGAAATATATTGAGAAACATGATTATAAAACTGAAATTTCATGTTCTTATGGTGACATATATATGTTTAAAACAAACCCAAAACAAAGGATCTTATTATGTGAATAAGCAAGCTATTAAACATATATAAATGAGCATTATGGGCAGCCATATAGGGGCTGCCATAACGACCTTTCAGCAGCTCAAAAGGGTTGAGTCCTTTGAAGATGATGTTTATGAGCAGCAATCCTTCAAAATGGAGGACCTCAAATCGTGATACCCACAAGCTCTTCAAACACCTTGCTTGTTAGGATGCAACACCAAAGATAGCCCTTCTTTAGCTTCTCCAAAAACCCGAAATAAGCAGCCTCTTTCAAGCTTCAAAAAACCGAAAATGCAGTCCCCTTTTCAGCTTCTTAAACTCGAAAATCAGCCTTGTTTTTAAAGGGTCTTTTTGCTTGTGTTGTTAGAGAGAAAAGTGTGTAATGATATGGAGTGTTCAAGAGGAGAAAGAAAACCAAAAACCAAGACATAAGCTGGTCACTCATGACCACACTTGGGCGGCCGATTTTGGTATCCAAAATGGGTTTCCCCCCCCCCCCCCATTTTGGTTGTTTGATAAATTTACTCTCCTAACCCTCCACCTTATAAAATTAAAACCACTTTTAATTTTATAAAATGACACACTTTTATTTGTTATTATTTAACCAACTTAAATAATAAAACAAATAATATCTCATGAACAAACTATCCACATAGTATTGTTGTATTACAAAGCAATGTTTTAGAAAACCCATTTTTTAAATTGGTGTTAATGTTTATATGTATGATCTCATCAACGAATAACATTTATTGGTGTTTGTTTAGCTTGTTATTGGGTATGACCTGACTTGGATCATTACGTACTAACCACATCAATCTCGTATGTGTCTTGGGCATACAAGATTCAACAATCTCCCACTTGCACAAGATTCATAAAAGATTGATTCAAGTAGTAAATACCGCCTAACAACGGTTCACTACCCTTAATACGTATGACTAAGTGCCATTTAATAACATCATCTCCTTCAAGTACCATGCTTGAAATGTTTTAGGGAACCAATCATCTATCCTTTTGTCACAGATGTCATGTTAGATCCTAGAGACACAGAGTGATCATTCTTCATTGATTTAACTTTATCAGGCCTTAGACATCTTACTCTCAACGAATAAGAGGGACAAATCCCATCTTGACTACATACGTCTCTCACAATTTCCTTATATCATACCTGAACTCAGACTTATGTACTGCCATATTTTAGAACAACGAAGAACTGAGTCAAAGTATAATATTTGGTAAATATCAAGACCCAATATGTATCTCAGGTCAGAGGATACCAAATGATGTTCGCCTTTACTCAAAATTACTTATGATCAATTAGGAAGATTCCATGTAGTAATATTTGAGATGCAGGTCAGTCCAATATTTGCATCCCACAAATATCTATGAACCTTGGCAGCAACCTTTTGCTCTATACTCATCCATATGAATATCTACCAATCCAAATTCATAATAATCTTACCCTCATACTTGTTCCCACAAGTCTGAACGGCTACGGACATTTAGAGTAAACAATTTACTCATGGATTAAACATGCTAAATTGGAATATTAATTGAAACATTATAACCAAATAATTTATTCAAATAATAAAAGGTTCCACATATCCAAATACAAAATTACAGATCAAATCCAATCACTAGAATATCGAAGTCCCATGGCACAAGTATGACCTTCATGCTTTGCCTTTTCAGGAGCTTCGTGAGAGGATCCGCAATGTTTTGATCCGTGTGAACTTTGCGAATAATATATTTCCCTTTTCAACTTCATCTCGTATGTAGTTGAATCTCCGCTCAATGTGCCTAGTCTTTTGATGAGCACGAGGTTCCTTGATTTGGGCAATCGCACCCTCGTTATCACAAAAGATCTCTAGGGGGTCCTGAATGGAAGGGACAACCCCTAGATTGGCAATGAATTTCTTCAACCATGCAGCTTCTTGAGCTACCAATGAGGCGGCGATGTATTCTGATTCTGTAGTTGATAGAGCCACCTCATCCTGTTTGGAGCTCTTCCAAAAGACCGCTCCTCCATTCAGAATGAAAATATATCCCGATTGTGACCGTGAATCATCACGATCGGTTTGGAAACTCGCATCCGTGTAACCTTTTACAACGAGTTTGTTAGGACCAGTGATCTAAGTTTGATTAATTAGAGAGATTGCAGCTGATTTGAACAATGAATTAGACAATTCGCAAGAACACAATTGATATTCAATGAAAAAGTAAACGGTTATAGAGAGAGAATTCATATGCTTTTGTGGTGGCTGAATGTCACACGTTACAACTAGGTCAACATTCTTATATAGGGAATGTGACGTCTGCTGATGTCACTTGATAGTGACATCTAACAGAAATGTACAAACTACTGAAACTATGCAAACTACTGAGAATGTTCTCAACTACTGATTACATCTCAAAGAATGCTAAGTACAAAAACATAAAACTACTGAAACGTAAATTACAAGTACTGAAAGGAAAACATCACAACTACTGAAATTAATAACTTCAGCTGTTGTGACAACTACTGATCACTTTGTTCTTCAGTCTTTGTCTTCAGTCTTTGTTCTTCAGACTTTTACTTTCAGACTTTGTCTTCAGCTGATAGCTTCAGACTTTGTCTTCAGTACTTTACTTTCAGACTTTGTCTTCAGTAGAAGTCTTCAGATCTTGTCTTCAGGCTTTGTCTTCAGACCTTGTAATCAGCTGATGTCTTCAGCTGTTGTGATCTTCTTCAGCAGTTGCAATGTCTGTGGGACTTAGAGGTTTTTCTGATCAGGCTCATTGGTTCTTTTGTTCCAACCAACTCCCCCTTAACCAATACAGCCAAAACCTCTAAACTTATTGATGATCCCACTTATTCTTGGCAGAACCACCCTCTTCATCAGCTTCAGAGGTAATCAGTTAAGCACAGGCCGGGAAAAGGTTTCTGATCTTTTGATTGGCTAAGTATGGAAGGGAACTCTGTCTTGGGGAAACTGGACATAGAGTCTTGTCCCAACCATGAAACCTAATTCCCATTAATGAGTCTGTAAGACTCACTAGCATAGGCCTCAAGGAGAACAACTTGTTCCTCGTTGGTGAGTTTTTCTGCTTCTCCCTCAAAGAAGAACTCTGGGCCATAATACTCAGACAAGTATCTCACTGTCTTCCCATTTTTTAACTTGACAGTTGTGATCTCTCTGTATGCAAATTCATCAGGGTGAGAGCCTTCTAACAACAACTGGAGTTCACTCTTCTGAAGATCTTCAAGTCTTTTGTATAACAACCCCTTCTTGATCATTTTGTTCTCAAGAATAGATTGAGGGGTTGTCTTGGAGTTGTGAGCTCTCTTGAATTCTTCAATGATTCCCCAGGGTGAGACTACCATGGCCAACATAATTGCAGCATTCAAGGTCTTCTTCACTTGGCCATGATATCTGCTTGGTATATTCTTCTTATGAATTCTAGAACTTACCCTGGGTTCTGGCCAAATCTGCACTCTTTCTCTTTGATGTTGAAAAGTATGTCTAAGAGTGTACAACCTCAAAGCTTGTTTCTTCATTTCTTGAATGGATGAGGACCGAGGGAAATCCTTGTCAACCATCTTGAGAAACTGCTCATCGTGCTGCTTCTGCTGTTCTGCTTCTTCAATCTTTACCTTCACCATTTGCATTTGCAAGTCAGGTGTAATCACTTGTTGACTTCTGTGCTCAGGTGTTTTAAGTTTGAGAACAGCAGAGATTGGCAGACTATCTTCATCATCATCCTCTTCTTCATCTTCTTCTACCCTCAACACCTTTCTCCTCCTTCTGGGTGTATCACTAGGTAAGGTTTGAGGTGGTTTTTGGGATAAAGGGATTGGTTTTGTGGGTGGTTTTGGTTTACGGATAGATTTGGGAGATGTTAGAGATGAGGGTTGTTTTTGAGTGGGAGTGTGAGAAGACTAATCTAGCATTTTGGTGGTGAGTTTGGCTTTGGAGAGCTTTGCCATTTCAGTTCTCTTCCCAGCACCTGCATCATCCAGTGCTTTGATGATCAACCCTTTATTGTAGCCTCCACCATAGCAGATTTTCTTGGTTATCTCCAAGATACTGTCTCTGGACCAAGACTTTATCTCTATCAATGATCTTCAAAGATATTTGGCAATAAATCTTATCATAATCTCCAATATTTCCCTTTCCAACACACAATAACCAGCCCATCTAGCTTGAATCTCTTCTATTTCCAGCCTTCTGATCTCAGTATCTAATGTGGCTGTGTCATGACCTTGTCTAAAGAGCTGATCTATAATTTTATCTATTGATCTGCTGTGAGCTTCATCAGCATCTTTGACAAGATCTTCAAAGGATTTTTCTTTATCAGCTTTTGACTCAGCACTTTTCTTTCGTTTGTATGTGATCAGTTGTTCTGAGATCAGTTCTTTCTCCACCTTCTCTTTTTTCAGGTTCTTTCTCATCATCAACTCTTTTCCTTTTCTTTTCTTTCACTGCCTTAGTCTCACCCTTTTTGGTTGCATTGGGATCAGGTGCTTGAAAGGCAGAAAGAGATTTGTGAATAGCATCATCAATGAGGGTTTTTAGATTTGAGGAGATCCTCTCATCAATGGGTTTATGGACAATCTCAGTAATGATTGGAGTGATGAGAGGTAAGGAGTTTTGAAAGATAGCAACCATCTGCTCAGAGGGGTTCTGTCCCTGAGAGCTGGTGCCAAAATCAGTGGCTGGTGGCTCAGTTAAGTGTGTAGGCGAAGTGTTTGGTGAACCTTCAAATGAAGGTGCCATCTGTGGGGTTATTAGGGTAGATGGACTTTGATCCTGAGACATTTTGGCTAGCAGCTCTTTGAGTCTGCTCACCTCATTCTCGAGGATTGTATTATGGGCTAAAACATCATAGAAAAAGCCCAGCTCATCATCAGTCTTTGCTGAATCATCTGACCTGCTGAGTGAATCAGGATGTACATGCTCTGAGTGTAGATCAGTATAAGCATGTGCCCCTTGTTCTTGGTACTGGGGACTTCCTGCCTCAGGACTATGTCCTTCATTGGCAGTTGCCTCTGGTGAGGTCTTATAGATGTTACCATCTTCATCCTGATCATTTGCTGAATCAGTAGAAGTAGCAGCCTTACCAGATGTTCTAACCTCCTTTTCTACACTTGGAGATTGAACATTGTAACCCCTGTGCTGTGGTTATCAAAAGCATTTTGGTCCTCCCCCTCAATGGTTGAGGTATGCCTAGTATTAATTGATTTCTGGGGAGGGGTGAGGAATGCAACTGACTCAGCACTTTAGCAACTATCAGTGTTGGGCTTTGAGGGGCGGTTGCATGTGGAGATTGTTCAAAAGCAGATTGCACCCGGCGTGAGAGGTGCTCTTCAATGGTAACCCTCTCAATTGAGATAGGTTCCAGTAATGTGGGATCCCCAATTGTGGTTGCAACAGGATCCTGTTGAGAGAATACCTGTGTGGTTTCAGCAGGTTGAGTCTTTGACATGACTAGGGGGTTGTACCAGTATGTGCTTCCTGTATTGGTGGTACAGGGACATCCTCAGGGGACTCATCTCCCTGAGTAGCCTTTTTGGGCTTCTTGATTTGGGTTTGGTGGGGACTTTGGATCTGGAAGTGGAGGCTGTGGGTTCCCTCTGCTTGGGTTTTAGCATCCGGGCAGCCCCTTAAGAGTAGGGTCAGAGTTATGTCTGGAGTATACCTCAGCTAAAACAGCTGGAGCAGGGACCCCAAGACCAAAAAGGCCATCAGATTTTAATTGGTTTAAAATTACGGCCATCAGAAACCTAGGATATAGTAGCCATCTGTTTGCCACATGTTTCTGAGCCAGATCCTTTAGTTCCATGAACACTATCTCAGAAAAATTTAGATTTTGGCGTTCAAAGATAGAGTACAATACCTGTTGCCATCGTGAAGACATCTGATCCCAAGAAGATGTCTTTGAAGCAAGGCAGACATTCACCATATGAAAGATAAGTCTTTCGGCATCATGGAAGTGCTTTTTAAGAATGGTTGTAGCACTTAAGTTGCCTGCATACCCGTTATTGATGAAAGACATATCAGTGGTGCCTTTCGGGTATTCTTTAGTATAGGTGCCATCATTCAAATTTAGGGTCTTGCGAATGATGTCGGGGGTGATGAGCACCTGTTTCTGGTTCCCCAACGACTGGAGAGTGATTTGGCTATCATTCTCACCAGTTGTGACAGAGATGTTGGTCCAGAATTGGGTTAAGGTATATGGTAGGATTCAGAAGAAATGCGGTTCGGTATTGGGAATCCACAATAAGATCGATAGCAGTATCAAACTTGTTGCAGAAGGCTGATTTCGAAAGGTAGGCAACACAATTGTGTCGGGGTTTGAGTTTCATGGTCGCCATTGTTGAGAGAAAAGGATTGAAAACGGCTAATGAAACGTTTGGCTATAAGTGCAGGTATTTATAGGTTAAGAAAAAGCTGAAAAGAAAACGACTGAAAGTGTTGGTGTTATCAGCAGTTGTATGAAAACAACTAAAGACTTGGTTTTAACTATCAGACGTTTGAAAACAACTAAAGACTTGGTTTTAACTATCAGACGTTTGAAAACAACTAAAGACTTGGTTTTAGTCATCAGTAGTTATGAAACTACTGAAAACCTTGGTTTTCTCTTCAGGTGTTGGAAACAACTGAGGACTTGGTGTTAGTCATCAGTAGTTGTGAAACTACTGAAGACCTTGGTTTTGTAATCAGCTACTGTAAACAATTGAGGACTTAGTGTTAGTCATCAATAGATGTGAAACTACTGAAGACATGGTTTTGTCATCAGCTTTTTAGGGTGAAACAACAGTTCGTGGAAACGACTGCAGTGAAAATTCTCATCAGTAGTTTTCGTCTATTCTTAGCTTTTCAGCTGTTTCATACTGTCCTCAACACTTACTCATGAGACTTTGTAGCTATTTTCAGTTGTTTCATAGGACATCAGTACTTATCTGTTTTTACTGACATCAGTAGTTATAATTACATCAGTAGTTGTAACTGCATCAGTTTCTTTTAACAGAATCAGTACTTATTTGTGACATGGTTACTAATGATCATTAGTACTTGTGCACTGAGATCATCAGTAATTGTCACTTATTCTAGCTGCAGCATACCAAGCCTTAACACAAGGTTTTGGAAAGTTGAACTATCCAAAGGCTTAGTGTAAATATATCTACAAGCTCATTAGCACTAGGCATAAACTTTGGATCAATCAGACCTTTTTCAAAATAATCCCTAATAAAATGGTGTCTGATCTCTATATGTTTGGTCCTAGAGTGCTGGACTGGATTCTTGACAATGCACAGAGCTGAAGCACTATCCACTAATAATGGAGTCTTAGTCTCTGTAATGCCATAATCCAATAATTGGTTCCGAAGCCAGAGAACCTGAGATGTACAACTTGCAGCAGCAATGTACTCTGCTTCAGCAGTGGATGTAGCAACAGATGTTTGTTTCTTACTCTGCCAAGAAATCAAACAGTTACCTAGGAATTGACATCCACCAGAAGTTAACTTTCTGGTTAACTTACACCCTGCATAGTCACTATCAGAAAAAGCAACTAATTTGCAAGAGTGTCTAGTGGAATACCAAAGACCTAGAGATTGTGTACCTTGCAGATATCTAAAGATCCTCTTGACTGCAATCAAATGAGACTCTTTAGGAGCAGCCTAAAATCTAGCACAAACATAAGTTGCAAACATGATATCTCGTCTAGAAGCTGTTAAATACATCAAGGACCCAATCATACATTTGTAAAGTGTTTCATCAACAGCTTTACCTTTCTGATCTACATCCAGTTGTGTGGTGTTGCACATGGGAGTAGAACAAGGCTTATAGTTCTGTAAATCAAACTTATTCAAAAGATCTTTTGTTTATTTTGACTGATGAATGAAGGTTCAATGAGCCTTTTGTTTGATTTGCAAGCCTAGAAAGAACTGTAATTCTCCCATTGCACTCATTTCAAACTTCTATTTCGTTAAACTTGTAAAATCATCACACAACTGGGGATCAGAGGATGCAAAAATAATATCATCAACATAAATTTGAACAAGTAGCTTATGCTGATCCACTTTCTTAACAAACAAAGTTTTATCTATGGAGCCTTTAGTGCAATTATTTTTAAGAAGAAAATTTGAAAGTGTTTCATACCAGGCTCTAGGAGCTTGCTTCAACCCATAAAGATCCTTATCAAGTTTATACACCCAATTAGGATGTTTATTGTCCTCAAAACCTGGTGGTTGACACACATAAACCTTATCTTTTATTTTACCATATAAAAATGCACTTTTGACATCCATTTGAAAAACTTTAAGATTGTGGAATGCAACATAGGCTAAGAAAAATCTAATTGCCTCTAGTCTGGCTACAGGGGCAAAGGTTTCATCATAATCAATACCTTCTTCTTGTGAAGACCCTTGTACAACCAGTCTAGCCTTGTTCTTGACAATAAGCCCATTTTCATCAGTTTTATTCCTAAACACCTATTTAGTGCCTATTGCACACTTACCTCGGGGTAGGGGAACAAGTTCCCACACTTGCTGCTTTTTGAACTGAAGTAGCTCAAGCTGCATGGCTTCAACCCATCCATTGTCTCTCAAAGCAACATGATAGTTCTTTGGCTCTAGCTGACCGATGAAGAGAGCATAGAAGCAGAAGTTGGACAATTGACTTCTGGTTGAGACACCAGCATTGATATCACCAATGATTTGAGACATGGGGTGATTCTTCAGCTCTTGGTACACTATAAGATCAGTGCAAGTGTTTGTAGCAGGTTCAGTAGCAGCAGATGATGATCCAGATTCTTCAAACCAAGTATGAGATAGCAATTCAAATGTTGTAGAGGAATCAAAATCTCATCAGCATTTGTTGTGGATGTAGCTGTTGAGGCTACAGGAACATCAAGTTTAGTGGACTCAGGCAGTTGATCACTAAACTTGAAAAGGTGAGTACTGATATCATCATTATCTTCAGTACCACCAGGTGGAAGATTTGCTGCCGAAGATGATTTATTCACATGATCTGCAACAGTTGGAAGGTGATAAGGAACATATTGCAGTATGTCCAGATCAAACAACTCCACAGGGTTTTGTGGAATTTTATCCTTAGAAGATTCATTGAATTTCACATGCAAGGTTTCTTCAACTATCTTTGTTCTGCAGTTGAAGACTCTGTAAGCCTTGCATGTGGATGAATAACCTACAAAATACCCTGCATCCACCTTAGGATCAAATTTGTGGAGTTGATCCTTTGTGTTGAGAATGAAACAAGGACACCCAAAGGCTTTGAAGAATGAAATAAGAGGAGCCAAATGATGTAGAACTTCATATGGAGTCTTCATCACCTCTGATTTACTAATACTTTATTCTACACATAGCAAGCTGTGTTGATAGCTTCAGCCAAAAGGTCAATGGCAAACCAGAGTCAGCCAACATAGACCTTGCAGCTTCAATTAGGGTCTTATTCTTTCTCTCCATACTCCATTTTGTTCTGGAGTCCTTGGAATGCTAAACTGCCTCTTGATTCCCTTTGATAGATAAAAATCATCAAGTGTATGGTTTCTGAATTCAGTTCCATTATCACTCCTTATACACTTGACTGATAGGGAATACTGCTTCTCAACATACAACACAAAGTTTATAATCGTCTGAGCACTTCATCCTTTGAATGCAAGAATAAAGTCCATACAAATCTGGAGTAATCATCCACAATTACCAGACAGTATTTCTTCTTTGCCATGCTCATCACTCTCATAGGACCAAATAGATCCATGTGTAGTAACTGCAAGCAGGCAGTGGACGTAGGTTCTTCAATAGGAGGGAATGAGACTTTGTGTGTTTTCCTTTTAAACAAGCAGTACAAGTTTCATCACAGTGGAACTCCTTTATTGGTAGACCTCTCACTAAACTATTGTGGATCAGCTGATTCATGTTTTTGAGATTGACATGACCCAGCCTTCTGTGCCATAGTTTAGATTCCTGAGGAGAGGCTTTGGAGAACAGGCAAGGATGACCCTTCAAATCAATCTTCTTGACAAATCCAAGGCATATACTCTTCCAATCCTGTTGGCCTTCAGGGGAGTATGTTCATCCAATACCTTGTCAATCAACCTCAGAACTTGGGAAGATAGAATCCTACAGTTCTGGCTTGTGAAAAGTGCAACATGCCCTTTATCACACATCTGACTGACACTCAGTAGATTATACTTAAGATTCTCCACATGGTTAACATCATCAAATCTGATATCTCCATTAGACACATATCATTTCCCAATGATGTAACCCTTAGCATCATTTCCAAATGAAACAAATCCCTTCTTTCCTTGAGAGTAGTCATTAAGAAGAGAACTGCTTCCAGTCATATGCATCGATCCTCCACTGTCTACATACCAGATGCTCCTTTGGCATGCTGAAGAACCCTGCATTCATCATAAAGAACTAATTAGGTTTTGAGACCCAAACCTTTTTGGTTTTGGGTCTGTTTTCATCAACAGATTTAACCATAACTTGTTTCTCATGATTAACAGCTGATGAAGATGGAGATGGTGCTGAAATGGATTCCTTGATTTTGGGCTTGGAATGCCTTTTCAGTGATTTGATCATAGGTGCATCTAGTTGGCTAACTCTCCCCAAAAAATGCTGAACCATCATAACAAGTTGTGTCTGATTTGTAGCTAAAGCTTTCAGCTCTTGTGACATATCAGTACTTGTTTTTGATGAGTTCCTGTGGCCCACCATTTTCTCCTTGAAATTCACAGACTTAGTCTGATGTTTATCATGAGAAGCACTATCAGCTGTTTTATGATAAACCCTATCCTTCTTTTTGGATTTGGATGAAGTCTTGGGTTTATCACAATGGGATGACTGTGGTACAAACTTAGTCTCAAACTCATTTTTCATTTCATCCATCTAGATTTAATGAGCTTATCTCTATTGAGTTTGGAACCCTTCTTGTACCAACATTCATCAGAAAGATGATTGAATTTACCATACATTTCACATGGCTTATTCTTCATCTTGGATTGATCAACTGTTGATGTGGAAACTACTGAAGGTGTGATCTTTAGTACTTTCCTCCTTTCAGTACTTTTGTTTAGTACTGAAGGATCTGTAACAACTGAAGACTTGTTCTTCAGCTGTTCTCTATCCGTCCTGAAAGACCGTATGATAGATTCATCAGCAGTTGTTAATCCTTTTATTTTAGCTGATTTGAAATGCTTTTCAGATGTTGTGACTTGCCCTTTAGTACTTGAGGTACTTTGAGGGACAACATCTCAATTACTCAGCTTCATGTGCTTATCAGTAGTTAACCTATCAGGCAATTGATTTGCTGAGGTATTTACACTGATTTCATCTTCTGATCTTGGGAGATCACTTGAGGATGATACACATGATGATGTGGTTTGGAAATTACTTTCACCTTCAGGTATTACTATTGATTTTGGAGTAAAATCTGTAGGTGGTGCAATGTGATTGTAACCTATTCCAAACTTCACATTCGAAGCAGATTGCTTGCTGAGCAGCATTTCAAATCCCTTGCAGGATGATACCCATCGGTCACACTCAACTTGGGTAACTGCAAGTTTTTCTTCGAGTTCTCTGTGGTTCTCAAGAATGACCTCTAGCTTAGCCTTTTCATCATTTAATTGGAATTTAAGCTTATAAATCTCATCATCTTTATCTTTAAGGACAGACTCATACTCAGCTTTTCTTTTGGAAAGGGTTTGTTCAAGCTCAAGATTTTGATTTATTAAAGTTACATTTGCCTATCTAATAGAGATAAATGCAGCTATGCAAGATTCAGAACATAGCTTGGCCTTAGCTCAGAGGATACCTGGGTTACCTGTGAAGAAGATTATTGGAGCATGAACTCTTAGTAGATTCCAGGGCCAGGAGAGCAAGATTCCCAAAAGGATGTTCACCACCATGTTGACGATCACCAGCAAATAATTGCTCATTACCAGAGAAATCATCTGGTAAACTACTCCAGTCAACAACACCAGGGGTGAAGAAGCTGTGATGAGGTTGTGATTGAGATGGTAGAGGCTTAGGTAAGGCTTGAGGTTGTTGTGCAATAGGAACTTGAACTTGATTTCGCTATGGCATGTAATGGCAGGGATATGGATATGGCATTGGACCCTGAGGGAGAAAATATGCAGTAGATATAGGTTGTGAGTGATGACCAGAACTAGCAGGATGTTGCCCTCTGTTTTGTGGACTATTGCTTGGAAAAGTCACAAAGGGTGCAGAGGAGTTAGATCCAGATGATCTACACTGTCTTGCAAAGTGTCCAAGCCTGTGGCATTTGTGACACCTCAACTTACTCTTGTCAAAACCAACTTTGGTTTTGCCAGAGAGTCCTGGAAATTTCCTACTAGTTCTCTTGTAGAAATTTTGGGATCTGATGTTAATGAAGGCCATTTGGCTTAGAATATCCATCTCTTCTAAGTCATCATCAGCAATACCTTTCAAATCATCCATAATGAAGCACAAATTGTCACTATTATAGCCTGACTGACTATCAGCACTAACAAATGCATGATCGAACTGTTTGAAGAGAAATCTATATGCTCATCATAATTGCTTTCAGATGCAACATATTCTGACTCATGACCAACCAAGGTAGTGTTCCCTGGTACAAAGTCATGAGTGAGCTTTCCTGATGATGCCAGTTTCCTTTTCTGCTCTATCTCTCTTTCAAATGTAAGCAGTTTCCCATGGAGTTGGGTGAGAGATAGGCTATCCAGATTTGCACTGGAGCGTAGGACAATGGTATATGTGTCCCATCTCTCAGGTAGTGATCTGAGGAATATGTTGTTCATCTAGCTATTAGTGTATTCATGTTTGACCATTTTCAGCTCAGAGATCAAACAGGAAAAACGCTCAAACTGTTGAGTCAGTGACTCACCCTTCCTATGAGAGAATGTCTCATATTGTTGGGTAAGGATTTCTCTATTGTTTGCTAAGACCTCATCTGTTCCACCAAATTGTTCTTTCAATGTATTCCACAGGTCATGAGCAGTCCATGATGCATAAGCCCAGAATAGATTTCATTAGGCAGAGCCATCGCCAGAATACCATGCGCTTTAGCATCAATCTCAAACAGTTTTCAATCCTCATCTGAGTATTGTTCCTTCTTCTTTGGAACCATTTGGTTGGTTTCCGGATTGTTCACCATAGGCTTGTGTGGACCATGTACCACAGATGTTAACAGACAGGTGATGGAGCATTCTTCGTTGCCATATGTTATACTCAGTCCTAACCAGCATCGGAGGCTTGGTTGAGGAACCGGTATTGTGAGGGTCATTAGAAGGAGTAGTCATTCTCAGATTCCACCAAATTCAATTAATTTTTAACTGATTTAGTGCAAAACACAACAAACTCAATATGAACCAAGAGAAAACTCAAAGCAAATAACCGAAAGCAGCAGAAATTCAATGATCTATAACCAATTATCGCAAATATGCTAATTCAATCAAACTTATATATCGAAATCGCAGTTTCAATGATCAATTGTTAGATCGATCAATGATTAACCCGCTCTGATACCATTTGTTAGGATCAGTGATCTAAGTTTGATTAATTAGAGAGATTGTAGCGGAATTTGAACAATGAATTAGACAATTCGCAAGAACACAATTGATATTCAATGAAAAGTAAACGGTTATAGAGAGAGAATTCTGCAAAAGGAATGTTTCATTCATATGCTTTCGTGGTGGTTGAATGTCACATGTTACAACTAGGTCAATATTCCTTATATAGGGAATGTGACGTCTGCTGATGTCACTTGATAGTGACATCTAACATAATTATACAAACTACTGAAACTATGCAAACTACTGAGAATGTTCTCACTACTGAGTACATCTCAGAGAATGCTAAGTACAAAAACATAAAACTACTGAACTAAAACTACTGAAATGTAAATTACAAGTACTGAAAGGAAAACATCACAATTACTGAAGTTAATAACTTCAGCTGTTGTGACAACTACTGAAGTTAATAACTTCAGCTGTTGTGACAACTACTGATCACTTTGGTCTTCAGTCTTTGTCTTCAGTCTTTGTCTTCAGTCTTTGTTCTTCAGACTTTTACTTTCAAACTTTGTCTTTAGCTGATAGCTTCAGACTTTGTCTTCAGTACTTTACTTTCAGACTTTGTCTTCAGTAGAATTCTTCAGATCTTGTCTTCAGACCTTGTAATCAGCTGATGTCTTCAGCTGTTGTGATCTTCTTCAGCAGTTGCAATGTCTGTGGGACTTAGACGTTTTTCTTATCAGACTCATTGGTTCTTTTGGTCCAATAGAGTTCCTCATCACCAGATCCATAGATTAGGAACATATCTTTTGTCCTCCTTAGGTACTTAAGTATGTTCTTAACAGCCATCCAATGACTGTTTCCAGGATTTTGCTGGTATCAGCTTGTCATGCTTAAGGCGCATGACACGTCCGGTCGAGTGCATATCATTGCATACATGATGGATCCAATAGCAGATGCATATGGGATTGCCTTCATTTTATCTTGCTCATCCTTTGAGCTAGGACATTGAGTCGTACTCAATATCGTTCCTCTTTGAATAGGTACTATACCTTTCTTAGAGTTCTCCATCTTGAACCTTTTCAAGATTTTATCAATGTATGCACTTTGATTTAAACCAATCAACCGCCTAGATCTATCCCTATAGATCTTTATTCCCAGAATATAGGCGGCCTCACCAAGATCCTTGATGGAAAAACAACTTCCAAGCCATGTTTTTACACCTTGCAAGGTTGGAATGTTGTTTCCAAATAGTAGTATGTCATCAACATACAATACTAGGAAAGTGATGGTGCTCCCACTAGCTTTCTTATATACACAAGCTTCGTCAGCGTTCTTGATGAATACGAATTTAATTATTTCTTCATCAAAACGGTGATTCCAACTTCTCGATGCTTGTTTCAATCCATAGATTGATTTCTTTAACTTGCATACTTTATCAGGATGTTTTGGATCGACAAAACCTTCAGGCTGAACCATATAGACATCTTCCTCAAGATATCCATTTAGGAAAGTGGTTTTGACATCCATTTGCCAAATCTCATAATCATAATGAGCAGCTATGGCAAACAATATCCTTATAGACTTTAGCATCGCAACAGGTGAGAAGGTTTCATCATAATCAACCCCTTGAGGTTGAGTGAAACCCTTTGCTACAAGTCTAGCCTTATAAGTATACAAGTTTCCATGCATATCGGTTTTCTTCTTGAAAACCCAATTGCTTCCAACTACTTTGGAATTAAGAGGTGGTACAACCAAGTCCCACACTTGATTGTCATGCATGGATTGCATCTCAACGCTCATGGCCTCGAGCCATTTGTCACAATCCGAATTGGACACTGCATCATGGTATGTGGTTGGTTCATCTGAATCTACCACATAGCATCCATCCATTAAAACTCCGTATCTTTCAGGTGGATTACTAGTTCTATCACTTCTGCGAATGTTTTGTGTGTATTGATCAACCACTTGATCATCTTCAGCATCTTCATGTTGAGTGCTAGTTTCAACCAAACGTGCATCAGGTTATGGTTCTTGATCCTCCTAAAGATCCACTGTTCTACTGCTAGTTCCTTCCATAAGGAGCTTTGCTTCTAAGAACTCACCCTTTCTGGCAACAAACACCTTTTGTTCCAGTTGATCATAGAAATAATATCCCATATAATCTCTAGGATATACAATAAAGATGCACTTGGTGGATCGGACTTCCAGTTTGTTTGGGGTGGGAGTCTTAACATAAGCTTCACAACCCCAGACCCTTAAATATGATAGGGATGGAACTCTTCCATGCCATATTTCAAAGGGTGTCTTTTCCACCTTTTTGGTTGGGGCCATATTTAGAATACGAGCCGCAAAGAGCAAAGCGAAACCCTAAAATGATAGAGGTAGTGTGCTTCTAGCCATCATAGATCGGACCATATCCAATAAGGTTCGATTCCTCCTCTCAGACATACCATTATATTATGGTGTTCCAAGTGGAGTGAGTTGTGAGACAATCCCACAACTCCTAAGATGATGTTGAAAAGCATCACTTAGGTATTCACCCCCTCTATCGGTGCGGAGAACTTTAATCGACTTGTTGAGTTGATTTTGTACCTCATTTTGAAAGATCTTGAACATTTCAAAACCTTCATCTTTGTGTCTTAACAGGTACACATACCCATAGTGACTATAATCTCTAGTAAAGGTAATGAAGTATCTTTCACCATTCCTAGTCATAGGCTTAAAAGGACTACACACATCCGAATGTATGATTCCTAACAAATCTTTTGCCCTTTTGTTAGTCCCACTAAAAGGTGTCTTAGTCATTTTACCTTGTAAACAAGACTCACACACATCAAACGAATCACATTCACTTGTTTTTAAAAGACCATTCTTTTGTAGTGTTAGAATTCTTTTCTTGTTTATATGACCGAGACAACAATGCCAAAGATAGGTATCACTCAAATCCATCTTGAGTTTCTTGGTGCTAGTTTGGTACAATGACCTATTTAAAGTTTTTTCATGAACCAATTCATAAACACTATTAATGGGAATAGCTTTAAAATAGAACATATAATTTAAAGAAACATGAATATCTTTTCCAACAAATGATAATACATATCCAAATTGTTTTAATAGGGCTACAGAAATAATATTCCTAGTCAAACTAGGAGCATACAAAACATTGTTCAAAATTACTTCCAAACCATTTGGAAGTTTCAAGATGTAGTCCCCACGGGCTTCAACTTGAACTTTAGCCCCATTGCCCATGTAGAGGCTAACATCCCCTTTCTTGAAGTCACTACTTCTTTTGAACCCCTGCAACAAATTGCAAATGTGAGTTCCACATCCAGTATCTAATACCCATGTGTTAGAGCATGTCATGTTTAAATGAATATGGATCATGTATATTGTACCTGAGGTTTGCCCAGCATCCCTCTTTGCTTTCAACTCTTGGAGATGGACAGGACAATTTCTTGCCCAATGTCCAATCTCCCCACACTTGAAGCATGGGTCATTAGTAGCAACCTTTTGCTTCTTCTCTTGTGGTTTGGGTGGTACCCTTACCACCCCTTTCCCTTTTCCCCATACTGGTCCCTTGCCCTTGGTAACCTTTGCCTTGGGTGTGGGATGAGGCCTTTTCTTGTTCCCACCTTCATTGATGGTGAGAACGGGTAAAACTCTTTTACCCATGGCCGCCTCAGCCGTGTTGAGCATTGAGTGAGGTTCACCAATGCTTTTGTCCGAAGCATTCATGTTATAGTTCAACACGAATGTCTCGAATTTCTTGGTAAGGCCATTGAGGATCAAATCCGTGGCCAATTCCTTTAAGACATGACAGTTAAGCCTTTCGAGGCGGTCAATGTGGCTTTTCATCTTAAGTACATAAGATGAAACCGATTGGTTGTCATCCATACGACATGCGTGGAGTGCTCTGTAGGATTCTGTGTGCCCAAGACACTTAGAATATTGATGTGGTTAGTACGTCATGATCCAAGTCGGGTTATACCCAATAACAAGCTTAGCAAACACCAAATAATATTTAATTGATGATGTGATCATGCAATAAAATATTAACACCATTTTAGAAAATGGGTTTTCTAAACAAGTTGCATATGACATGGAACAATTTATTAGGATATTTTGTTCAATTATATTATTTGTAATGTTATTTATATTAGTTAGATGACATTACAAATTAAAATGGCTACATATGTTATACAATTAATTGGTTAGTTGTATACATTTACTAAGAGATACCAAGTTATAAGACCATGTAACATTGTAATGTGTCTAAATATAAAAGGGGGGAAACCCATTTCAAAGCCTTTTTGGCCGCCCCCTTCTTGTGTTCCTATTGGACCACTTTGTTGATTAGATACCAACAATTAAGGGGTCTTATGACTTGCCTCTTGTACCAGCCATTTTCTAGAATACACATGCAAAAGAACTCTCTCTCTCTCCCCTCTCTAGTTTTCGGAAACAAGGCAGGAAGAAGGAGTTCCAGCAGCTTGTTTTTGGTGTTTAATCCTAGCATACAAGGTGTTTTGTAATAGTGCTTGGGGTATACGAAGCTTGAGGATCTCTACATTGAGTTCTTGGTCGATTCAAGCATCCAAAACACTCCTCTAAGTCGACTTTTCTGCTGGAGAAAGGTAGCAATTCACAGCCTCATATGGCCGTGACTTTATGTACATTTGTGTTTGTTCTTAGCTTGTCCATTCATATATTTAAGATCCTTTTGATTTGGGTTTTTTTTTCCATCTTAAAACCACACTTAGAACACGAAAATTTCAGATTATAAACTTGTTATAATCCTATACATCCGCTGCGTTTTCTGAAAAGTTTAAAAGGTTAAACTATGTTTTAGTGTTCTCTCAAACCCTATCAATGGTATCAGAGCCAGTTATATGGATGGCTTGCTTGATTCATCTTTTGAAATTGGTTTTAAAAGATGATATTAGATATGTTAAAGGCTGTTTTTGGGCTGGTACATTATGTCTTGTTGAAATCCCCAACTTTCAAGATTACATTACACATGCTTGTGATTAAACCTTGAAAGATATGTATGTTGAAATGTTGGTTGTTTGGACAATGATTAAAACCCAAAATTTCAGTTTATGTTGGCTGAAATTTGGGGTTTTAAATGGGGTTTTCATTATTTGAATAGATGATATGATCATTGGTTGTTAAAGTGCATAACCTAGCTTGTGGCCTTGTGTTGTTTGGATGATTCAAGTGGTTGTTTTATTCATTCAATTTGGTTGTAATATTTGTGTTTATTCATTTGGGTTGTAATTATTAATTCATTTGGTTATGTAATAATAGATTAGGTTCATTTCCTTTACTAGAAAAATGTATTAGGATACAATTTTGTAAAAGGAAGATGTACAAGATCAAGACCCAAGATGGACACAAAGACACAAGAAACATGGAGCATTTGGATGCGGTTTCTAGTGGGAGGTTCTTGGAACCTTTATGATATGTTTGACCCTTAGAAAGACCATAGACAACACTTGTGATGGCAAACAAGTGTTGTCAACATAAGGGCTATGGTTATGCACATCTGATTGTTAATGTTTTTGTTGGTTGATATTTGGATATTCTAAGCAAACTAACTAACAATCTTAACAAGCTGAAAATTGATGGTTCTTAAAGGTTAATAAAAGGTTATTAAAATTATTTAATGATTTTAAGGATTAAAATAGGTTTTAATCAAAGAACCATAAGGTACCTTGTATTTGAAAGCATGCAAATACAAGTACATAGAGTTTTCTAAACTAGAATTAAGAAATCTCTAAAATTTTAAAAACGAGATCAACACCGTCCTTTTACATAACACTTGAGTCACTTGGGAACTCTTAGTGGGATAAAGGTCACCTAACCATTTTGAGGGAACTTGTGATTTGAGGTGAGAATGCCTTACTTATGGGATAAAGGTCACCTAACCATTTGTTTTGGCAAACTCACACGTGGGTGTAAGTAGGATGTCTTGATTTGCAAACCATGTTAAATGGATCACCTACAATGTGGTTTCCAAATGGTGTTGATGGGATTTACATGCCGACTTTACATATGATGTTCAAGGGTCGATCCCATACCTCTAGAAGTTGCAAATGGTTGCAACCGTCAATCGTTGACCACCTTATTAATTTAAATCGTGGATAAAGGTCACCTAACCACAATTTAAATGTAATGTTGGGTTCTAGATTTTAATATATAATTGACCTAATAGGCATTAATTATTAAAATTGATAATATCGAAAATACTAAATAAAACTTTGTTAAATTTTGTAGATGGCCTCTAATAATGATAATTCTGATAACTCATCCGCGTCCAACCAATCTTTACGAGCGATCCTCCAAAAGGAACGTCTAAATCACAACACTTCATCGATGGTATCGAAACTTGAGAATCGTTCTCAAGCAAGAGAGAAGATCGTACGTTTTAGACGACCCTACCCCTGATCAACCTAGCGAGGATGATGAGGAGGCCTTCAATGATTGGCTAAGTACACTGAGGACTCCGTCCAAGTGTCTTGTCTCATGCTAGCGAGCATGACTCCGGATCTCCAAAAGGAGTATGAACACCACGGGGCTTATGACATGATAACCCAGCTGAAGGAAACGTTCCAACAGCAAGCGAGGGTTGAGCGTTTCGAAATGTTCGAGCACTCCATGCATGTCGTATGGACGACAACCAATCTGTTTCATCTTATGTACTTAAGATCAAAAGTCATATTGACCGCCTCGAGAGGCTTAATTGTCCCGTCTCGAAGGAATTGGCCACAGATTTGATCCTCAATGGCCTTACCAAAAGTTTGAGACATTCGTGTTGAACTACAACATGAATGCTTGGGATAAAAGCATTGGTGAGCTTCACTCAATGCTCAAAACGGCCGAGGCGGCCATGGGTAAAAGGGTTTTACCCGTTCTCACCATTAATGAAGGTGGGAACAACAAAAGGCCTCGTCCCGCACCCAAGGCAAAGGTTGCCAAGGGTAAGGGACCCGCTGGGGAAAAGGGAAAGGGGTGGCAAGGGTGCCACCCAAACCACAAGAGAAGAAGCAAAGGTTGCTACAAATGACCCATGCTTCAAGTGTGGGGAGATTGGACATTGGGCAAGAATTGTCCTGTCCATCTCCAAGAGTTGAAAGCCAAGAGGGATGTCGGGCAGACCTCAGGTACAATATACATGATTCATATTGATCTTAATGTTACATCTTCTAACACATGGGTATTGGATACCGGATGTGGAACTCACATTTGCAATTTGTTGCAGGGGTTCACAAGAAGTAGGGACTTCAAACAAGGGGATGTTAGCCTCTTCATGGGAAATGGAACTAAAGTCTTAGTTGAAGCTCGTGGAGACTACATCCTAAGACTTCCAAGTGGTTTGGAAGTTATTTTGAAGAATGTTTTGTATGCTCCTAGTCTGACTAGGAACATTATTTCTGTATCCCAATTAAACATTATGATTATGTATTATCTTTTATTGAAAATGATATTCATGTTTCTTTAAATGATATGTTCTATTTTAAAGCTATTCCAATTAATGGTATTTATGAATTGGTTCATGAAAATACTTTAAATAGTTCATTGTACCAAACTAACACCAAGAAACTCAAGTTGGACTTAAGTGATACCTATCTTTGGCATTGTCGTCTTGGTCATATAAACAAGAAACGTTTACAAACACTTCAAAAGAATGGTCTTTTAAAAACAAATGAATGTGATTCATTTGATGTTTGTGAGTCTTGTTTACAAGGTAAGATGACTAAGGCACCCTTTAGTGGAACTACCGAAAGGGCAAAAGATTTATTAGGAATCATACATCGGATGTATGTGGTCCTTTTAAGCCAATGACTAGAATGGTGAAAGATACTTCATTACCTTTACCGATGATTATAGTCGCTATGGGTATGTGTACTTGTTAGGCACAAAGACGAAGCTTTTGAAATGTTCAAAATCTTCAAAAATGAAGTAGAAAATCAACTCAACATGTCAATTAAAATTCTTCGTACCGATAGAGGAGGTGAATACCTAAGTGATGCCTTTCAAAATCATCTTAGGAGTGTGGGATTGTCTCACAACTCACTCCACCTGGAACACCACAACATAATGGTGTGTCTGAGAGGAGGAATCGAACCTTATTGGATATGGTCCGATCTATGATGGCTAGAAGCACATTACCTCTATCATTTTGGGGTTTCGCTCTGCTCTCCGCGGCCCGTATTCTAAATATGGCCCCAACCAAAAGGTAGAAAGGACACCTTTTGAGATATGGCATGGAAGAGTTCCATCCCTATCGTACTTAAGGGTTTGGGGATGTGAGGCTTATGTTAAGACTCCCACCCAAACAAATTGGATGTCCGATCCACCAAGTGTATCTTTATTGGATATCCTAGAGATTTTATGGGATATTATTTCTATGATCCAATAGAACAAAAGGTGTTTGTTGCCATAAAGGTGAGTTCTTAGAAGCAAAGTTCCTTATGGAAGGAGCTAGCAGTAGAACAGTGGATCTTGAGGAAGATCAAGAACCACAGCCCGATGCACGTTTGGTTGAAACTAGCACTCAACATAAGGATGTTGAGGATGATCAAGTGGTTGATCAATACACACAACACGTTCGCAGAAGTGGTAGAACTAGTAATCCACCTGAAAGATATGGATTTTTCATGGATGGATGCTATGTGATAGATTCTGATGAACCAACCACATACCATGATGCAATGTCCAACACGGATTGTGACAAATGGCTTGAAGCCATGAACGTTGAGATGCAATCCATGTATGACAATCAAGTATGGGACTTGGTTGTACCACCTCTTAACTCCAAGATAGTTGGAAGTAAGTGGGTTTTCAAGAAGAAAACCGATATGCATGGAAACTTGGATACTTATAAAGCTAGACTTGTAGCAAAAGGTTTCACTCAAACTCAAGGGGTTGATTATGATGAAACCTTCTCACCTGTTGCGATGCTAAAGTCTATAAGGATATTGTTTGCCATAGCTGCTCATTATGATTATGAGATTGGCAAATGGATGTCAAAACCGCTTTCCTAAATGGATATCTTGAGGAAGATGTCTATATGGTTCAGCCTGAAGGTTTTGTCGATCCAATACATCCTAATAAAGTATGCAAGTTAAAGAAATCAATCTATGGATTAAAACAAGCATCGAGAAGCTGAAATCACCGTTTTGATGAGGAAGTAAAGAAATTTGGTTTCATCAAAAACGCTGATGAGGCTTGTGTGTATAAGAAGGCTAGTGGGAGCACAATAACATTCCTAGTATTGTATGTTGATGACATACTACTATTTGGAAATGACATTCCAACCTTGGAAGGTGTAAAAACCTGGCTTGGAAGTTGTTTTTCCATTAAGGATCTTGGTGAAGCCGCCTATATTCTGGGAATAAAGATCTATAAGGATAGATCAAGGCGGTTGATTGGTTTGAATCAAAGTGCATATATTGATAAAATCTTGAAAAGGTTCAAGATGGAGAATTCTAAGAAAGGTACCGTACCTATTCAAAGAGGAACGATATTGAGTACGGCTCAATGTCCAAGCTCAAAGGAAGAGCAAGATAAAATGAAGGCAATCCCATACGCATCTGCTATAGGATCCATCATGTATGCAATGATATGCACTCGACCGGACGTGTCATGCGCCTTAAGCATGACAAGCCGTTACCAGCAGAATCCTGGAAACAGTCATTGGATGGCTGTTAAGAACATACTTAAGTACCTAAGGAGGACAAGAGATATGTTCCTGATCTATGGATCTGGTGACGAGGAACTCGTTGTAAAAGGTTACACGGATGCAAGTTTCCAACCGATCGTGACGATTCACGATCACAATCGGGATACATTTTCATTCTGAATGGAGGAGCTGTCTCTTGGAAGAGCTCCAAGCAGGATGTGGTGGCTCTGTCAACTACAGAATCAGAATATGTCGCCGCCTCATTGGCAGCCCAAGAAGCTGCATGGTTGAAGAAATTCATTGCCGATCTAGGGGCTGTCCCTTCCATTCAGGACCCCCTAGAGATCTTTTGTGATAACGAGGGTGCGATTGCTCAAATCAAGGAACCCCGTGCTCATCAAAAGACTAGGCACATTGAGCGGAGATTCAACTACATACGAGATGAAGTTGAAAAGGGAAAGATATGTATTCGCAAAGTTCACACGGATCAAAATGTTGCGGATCCTCTCACGAAGCTCCTTGAAAAGGCAAAGCATGAAGGTCATACTTGTGCCATGGGACTTCGATATTCTAGTGATTGGATATGATCTGTAAATTTAGCATTTGGATATATGGAATTTTCTATTATTTGAATAAAATTATTTGGTTATAATGTTTCAAATAATATTCCAATTTAGCATGTTTAATCCATGAGTAAAATGTTTACTCTATATGTCCGTAGCCGTTCACACTTGTGGGAACAAGTTTGAAGTAAGACTATTATGAACTTGGATTGGTTGATATTCATAAGGATGAATATAGAGCAATGGGTTGCTACCAAGGTTCATAGATATTTGTGGGATACAAATATTGGACTAACCCGCATCTCAAATTTTACTACATGGAATCTTATTGATTGATCATAAGTAATTTTGAGTAAAGGCGAATATCATTTGGTATCCTCCGACCTGGGATACATATTGGGTTTTGATATTCACCAAGTATTACACCTTGAGCCTATTCTTCACTGTCCTGAAATAGTGGACAGTACATAAGGATATGTTCAGGTATAACACGAGGTGTTTGTGAGAAACGTATGTAGTCAAGATGGAATTTGTTCCTCTTATTCGTTGAGAGTTAGATGTCTAAGGCCTGATTAAGTTAAATCAACAAGGAATGATCATTCTGTGTCCTTGGATTTAACATGACATCTGTAACAAAAGGATAAAAGATTAATTCACCTAAATCATTTCAAGTAGGGCACTTGAAAGGGATGATGTTATTGAATGGCTATACGTCATGCGTATTAAGGGAAGTAAACCGTTGTTAGGCGGTATTTACTGCTTGCATCAATCTTCTATGAATCTTGGGCAAGTGGGAGATTGTAGGATTCTGTGTGCCCAAGACACTTAGAATATTGATGTGGTTAGTACGTCATGATCCAAGTCGGGTTATACCCAATAACAAGCTTAGCAAACACCAAATAATATTTAATGGATGATGTGATCATGCAATAAAATATTAACACCAATTTAGAAAATGGGTTTTCTAAACAAGTTGCATATGACATGGAACAATTTATTAGGATATTTTGTTCAATTATATTATTTTTAATGTTATTTATATTAGTTAGATGACATACAAATTAAAATGGCTACATATGTTATACAATTAATTGGTTAGTTGTATACATTTACTAAGAGATACCAAGTTATAAGACCATGTAACATTGTAATGTGTCTAAATATAAAAGGGGGGAAACCCATTTCAAAGCCTTTTTGGCCGCCCCCTTCTTGTGTTCCTATTGGACCACTTTGTTGATTAGATACCAACAATTAAGGGGTATTATGACTTGCCTCTTGTACCAGCCATTTTCTAGAATACACATGCAAAAGAACTCTCTCTCTCTCCCCTCTCTAGTTTTCGGAAACAAGGCAGGAAGAAGGAGTTCCAGCAGCTTGTTTTTGGTGTTTAATCCTAGCATACAAGGTGTTTTGTAATAGTGCTTGGGGTATACGAAGCTTGAGGATCTCTACATTGAGTTCTTGGTCGATTCAAGCATCCAAAACACTCCTCTAAGTCGACTTTTCTGCTGGAGAAAGGTAGCAATTCACAGCCTCATATGGCCGTGACTTTATGTACATTTGTGTTGTTCTTAGCTTGTCCATTCATATATTAAGATCCTTTTGATTTGGGTTTTGTTTTCCATCTTAAAACCACACTTAGAACACGAAAATTTCAGATTATAAACTTGTTATAATCCTATACATCCGCTGCGTTTTCTGAAAAGTTTAAAAGGTTAAACTATGTTTTAGTGTTCTCTCAAACCCTATCATGCTCGAACCGTTTCGAAGCGCTCAACCCTCGCTTGCTGTTGGAACGTTTCCTTCAGCTGGGTTATCATGTCGTAAGCTCCATGATGTTTATACTCCTTTTGGAGATCCGGAGTCATGCTCGCCAGCATGAGACAAGATAGTTGGACGGAGTCCTCAATGTACTTAAGCCAATTGTGATAGGCCTCCTCATCATCCTCAGAAGGTTGATCGGGGATAGGGTCGTCTAAAATATATGATTATCTCTCTTGCTTGAGAACGATTCTCAAGTTTTGATACCAATCAATGAAATTGGTATGATTCAGACGTTCCTTTTGGAGAATCGCTCGTAATGATTGGGCGGACGCGGATGAATTTTCATTGTTATCATGGTTATTGGAGGCCATCTACAAAATATTAACAAAGATCAATTTTAGTATTTACGATATTGTAATTTTTTAATAATTAGTACCTTTTATGGTCATTTTTATATTAGAATCTAGAATCCAACATTTCATTTAAATTGTGGTTAGGTGACCTTTATCTCACGATTTAACTTAATAAGGTGGTCAACGATTGACAGTTGCAACCATTTGCAACTTCTAGAGATATGGGATCGACTTGAAACATCATATTTAAAGTCGGCATGTTATCCCATCAACACCATTTGGAAACCATATTCTAGGTGATCCATTTAACATGGTTTGCAAATCAAGTTACCCTACTTGCACACACATGTGAGTTTACCTACATAAGTGGTTAGGTGACCTTTATCCCACCAATGTGGTATCCTCCACCTTAAGTCACAAAGTCCCTCTAAATGGTTAGGTGACCTTTATCCCATTAGAGTTTCCAAATGACTAAGTGTTGTGCAAAAGGACGGTGTAAAACTTGTTGGTAAAATTTTTTTTTAAGTTTTCATTAATTCTAGACTTTGAAAACTTTATGTACCTTGTAATTGCATGCTTACAAATACTTGGTACCCTATGGTTCTTTAATAAAACCCATTTTATTATGAAATCATTAATCCTTTTAATAACATTTTAACACTTAATGATTAAGAACCATATTATATTAGCTTGTTAAGATCATTTTATTAAGATTGTATATCATATCCAAAATTACACAATCATTCACAAAATCACAATCAAACAAGCATAATATAAACAACCACATCTGCATAACCATAGCTACTATTGTGACCACACTTGTTTGCCATCACAAGTGTGGTCACAAGGTCTTTCTTAAGGGTTACCAAAAACACAAAATAGAGATCACAGTGGATCTCCCACTTGATGTGGCATCCGTATGCTTCAAGTCCACTTTGTGTCTACCTTTTGTGCTTCCTTCCCGAGCATCTTCTTTTACAAAATATATTTCTTAATACATATTTTCTAGTAAAAAAAACTCCTAATCTATTATTACGTCCCAATGAATAAATAGGCAAATTACAAGCACAAAACTTTACAACCCAATTGAATGAATATAATCAAATAAATACATTCTTTCAAACCAAACAACACAAGGTCAAGCTAGGTTATGCACTATCAAAAGAACAATAACAAACATCATACAAAGTATAACAATGAATCCCCTCAAAACGCACGAAATTTCAGCCAACATAAACTGAAATTTTGGGTTTTAAATATTGTCCAAACAACATACAAATCAACATACATATCTTTCTAGGTTTAATCACAAGCATGTGTAATATAACCTTGAAAGTTTGGGGATTCAACATAACAGAATAAAGCAGCCCTTAAAAGGGTTATAAAGTCCCATAAAAACAATTTTAAAGGACAAGAACAAGCAAGCTATCCACATAACCAGCTCTTGATGCCATTGATGGGTTTGTTTGTCCATAAAACCAAAGTTTAACCTCTTAAACTTTCAGAAAATGCAGCAGAAATATATTCAGAAACATGATTATAAAACTGAAATTTCATGTTCTTATGGTGACATATATATGTTTAAAACAAACCCAAAACAAAGGATCATATTATGTCAATAAGCAAGCTATTAAACATATATAAATGAGCATTATGGACAGCCATATAGGGGCTGCCATAACTACCTTTCAGCAGCTCAAAAGGGGTTGAGTCCTTTGAAGATGATGATGTTTATGAGCAGCAATCTTTCAAAATGGAGGACCTCAAATCGTGATACCCACAAGCTCTTCAAACACCTTGCTTGTTAGGATGCAACACCAAAGATAGCCCTTCTTTAGCTTCTCCAAAAACCCGAAATAAGCAGCCTCTTTCAAGCTTCAAAAAACCGAAAATGCAGTCCTCTTTTCAGCTTCTTAAACTCGAAAATCAGCCTTATTTTTGAAGGGTCTTTTTGCTTGTGTTGTTAGAGAGAAAAGTGTGTAATGATATGGAGTGTTCAAGAGGAGAAAGAAAACCAAAAACCAAGACATAAGCTGGTCACTCATGACCACACTTGGGCGGCCGATTTTGTATCCAAAATGGGTTTTCCCCCCCATTTTGGTTTTTTGATAAATTTACTCTCCTAACCCTCAACTTTATAAAATTAAAACCACTTTTAATTTTATAAAATGACACTTTTATTTTTTATTATTTAACCAACTTAAATAATAAAACAATTAATATCTCATGAACAAACTATTCACATAGTATTGTTATATTACAAAGCAATGTTCTAAATTGGTGTCAATGTTTATATGTATGATCTCATCAACGAATAAACATTTATTGGTGTTTGTTTAGCTTGTTATTGGGTATGACCTGAATTGGATCATTATGTACTAACCACATCAATCTCGTATGTCTCTTGGGCATACAAGATTCAACAAATGAATGGTTATAAGCAAAAGGAGATAGTAGTGAGATTGATAGTGATCAGATAGGTAATGTGTCGTATGTCTTGCAAGAGCATCCCAAAGTACATGAAAATCCTGCAAAACTACTAAGGATCATGATGTTGATTTTATACCGGATGATATTCATATTCCTACCCGAGGCCGAAGGAAGAGAATTAAAAGGGTTTCTGGTGAGAGTTCACATGGGAGGGGTAGAGGACATGGTGTGTTGAGGAAACATCGGAGCCTAATGACCACGGTGACTACAGATGATGTACATATGACCAATATCCCAGTCATAGTCAGTGAAGCCACTACTCAAGTAATAGTCCTAGAATAACAACTATGACATCTACATCTATGCCCACTACTAATGATGTCTCTAGGACTCCACCAAGATAGCCAGTTCATGATGAATTGTTTGGTGATGCTGATTACTTTATTACTACTCCTGAACCACAACCTCAATCTGAGTCGTCTTCTTTATCACTTACGAGGGTTACGTTGGAACAGAGAGTTAGTACACTTGAGAAGGGAATAATGGAGAAAACATAGATCATAGATGATATGTATAGAAGTATGTTAGAGAATAATAAAAGGATTAAAATCTTAGTGAGTTAAAAATAGTTTATGTTTAGTTATGTATAGATTATGGAGCATAATATAAGAGATCTCACCTCACGTGTGTATTCATCATTCACACATCAGCATACCATTGAACTTGGTGAATCAAGTGGACAACAATCAGTTGGTCTTCATCCTGATGATGAGATTATCTTAGATACATAGCATGTGGTTGATCCAGTTAATAAAGAATGAAGAAAGGATAATAGATACTGCTATAGATGATCAAGATCCTATTTCACATGTACCTATTCAGGCTTACTAAGGATCAACATGTATCATATACTAAGAGGCATTTGTAGACCTTGAACATATCATGCCCATTCCTAACTCAATCAGTGATGATGATGATTTGGAGCACTTAGATTTTGACTTTGATGATGAGAATAATGAAGGTAATGATGATGATGATTGTGATAATGGTGACAATGGTGATGATGGTAATGACAAAAATTATGATGATGATCAAGGAGGTGATATGGGTGCTACTACTAGTACTTCTGGATCATCAGGAACTGCCAATGTCCCTGGAACAAGTCCTAATGATATGGATGATTACGTCCTGTTAGATACTTCCATAAAGCTGAGTATGAGAAGGAATTATACTCATTTAAGCGAAGTATATTGGAAGAATGTAAGGTTTCATATAAGGATGATGCAATCCAAAACATCCAAATAGTCTGTCCTGCATGCATGCACAAAGTGCTAAAATAGAATGCTTCAGAAGTTTCACATTCTGCATTAGAAAATATTCTCGGTGTGAAATCTTTCGCAGCCAAGACCAATAACATCCAAAGCCAAAAATGAAGTCTTCCGAAGCTTCAAATACAAAGTCTTCCGAAGCCAGTTTATGAACACATATTTCTTCCAAAGACTTTTGAGTACATGCTTTATCTGATGTACCTTTTACCATAAAGTTGGACCACCTTTTCGCTGCAACTCTATTTGACTCACCAACTTTCACAAGTTGGTGAAAAGGTCCATGCTTTTGGTAAATTGTACATTGAGGTCTTAAGTCTGTTTCTTTCTGCATTATGTACTTTAATCCTTTTTGTAATATATTAGGATGTGAGCTATGGTATGTCATAGTCACTAGTCAATAGGAAATTTGCCTTTTGACTTTACATTGATTTTGTTGTTGTCTAGATCATGTATCTAGCTGGTCTTCAAAGTATAGCCGGCTGTAGGATGTAGTATAAAGTATCTTTGGTCCTTTGTATCTTAATGTGTGCTTTGTAACACTTGTAAGGAACTAGAGAGCGATATACAACATTTTTGAAAACCAAACACTTGTGTACTTTGTCTTGTTCTATCTCTCATTTACTTGTGCTTCTTATTATTATTGTAACTGGTTTCTAGTTACCCATTGATCGATTAAGTGTTCTATAATCAATCTCTCCTCATTATGTGTTGTGTTGTGAGTATCAAACCCCCTCAAATGGTCCTGCAAAGAAAAAGAGAATGATGACCAAGGATCGTTTGATGATTTGGATGAAGCTATGGATTTCACTAATATATTTAGGAATAGTCTAAAAGACTTATTTTCTCATATTGTGATTGAAACGATCATTAAAGAGGCCACTAGCAAGCCAAGACCAATATCTTCCGAAGCCAAAGATGAAGTCTTTCGAAGCTTCAGAGACAAAGTCTTTCGAAGCCAGCTTATGAAGACGGATTTCTTTTGAAGACATTTGAGTACATGCTTTATCTGATGTACCTTTTACCATAAATCTAGACCACCTTTCCGTTGCAACCCTATTTAAGTCACCAACTTTCACATGTTGGTGAAAAGGTCCATGCTTTTGATAAACTGTACATTGAGGTCTTGAGTCTGTTTCTTTCTACTTTATGTACTTTTATCTTTTTTGTAATATATTAGGATGTGAGCTATGGCATGTCATAGTCACTAGTCAAAAGGCAATCTGCCTTTTGACTCTACATTGATTTTGTTGTTGTCTAGATCATGTATCCAGCTGGCCTTTAAAGTATGGCTGGCTGTAGGATGTAGTATAAAGTGTATATGGTCCTTTGTATCTTAATGTATGCTTTGTAACACTTGTAAGGAACTAGAGGGAAATATACAACATTCTTGAAAACCAAACACTTGTGTATTTTGTTCTTGTTCTGTCTCTTATTTACTTGTGTTTCTTAGTATCATTATAACTTGTTTCTAGTTCCCTATTTGATTTGTCAAGTGTTCTATAATCAATGTCTCCTTATTGTGTGTGTGTTGTAAGTGACCAAACCCCCTCAAATGGTCCTGCAAAGAAGAAGAGAATGATGACTTAGTCTAAAAGAATTATTTTCTCATCTTGTGTTTGAAGTGAGCATTAAAGAGGCCAGTAACAAGCCAATAGACCAAATTTGTAAAATGGTTATTCATCTGATTATTAATCTTAAGGATGAATCACCTCCACCTCTAGCTTACATTCATACTCTTCATCATTCCAAACCTTTCACAACGAACATAAATTCAGAACCAATTATCAGCTAGACGTATGATGATGAACAAAAGTTTTATGTAATAAAGAGAAGACCAAGAACAAGAGAGTACTTCCAAGAATAACATGATTTCCACACAGTTAGATCATCAAACTTATACGCCATGGGTCATGTTCTATTCATTAATCTGAGTAATTATGGGAAGGGAAACAAGATAAGAAATATGATTTGGAGACAAAGCAAAACCAACTTCAAAGGCTTTAAGACAGCCAAATCCAAAGTCAATGAGGATAAGAACTGAATTGATCCTAACACAAATACCAATGAAGATAAGAGTTTTAGACGTCCAAGATATGTCAAAAAGATCCCTATACATGCTCAAATGCCAGGTAATAGCTTGTCAAAGCTAATAAGGTGGAGTTGTTAAAAGGAGACGGGTCACGCGTTAATCCATTATGTACGTAAGGATTACTGTATCATCGACCCTGTGGATTTGCTCAAATTTGGAAAAGAAGATTTCATGAGATTGTAGGTGTGTCCCATTGCCATTATGTTCATTTACTAGTAGCAAAATTTGGTTGGTTGATGATGTGCTCTAAATTATACATAAAATCCTATTAAAAGCATATCAATTATTCCTCAATATATCCCTTAAAATGATGATTATGTACTTAAGAATGTTAAATTTTGTTTTGTGGTGTTAAAAAGGGAAAGATGGAAAAAAGAAGCATATTTGATAAAAATCAAAGAAATCCGAGCTTTGGAGTCCAAGCATGGGGTTGTGACTCATGTAGCACACCCCAATGCCTTGCTTGAAACACACCCCTATGCTTAAACTGGCACACCTCCGTGTGTGGACATCTGACATGACAAAAAGTACTATCCCCCAAAAATAATCATGGGGTCGTGCCCGATCTCCAACACGAGGTCATGCCCTATTTAGCACGGGGTCATGTTTGACACAACCTGCATGTATGAGCCGACCAACTTTCAAAAGCATTATACTAGCACGGGGTCATGCTTAAACATTTTAGAGAGCCTATAAGTAGAAGACTAAGTCACCATTTTTGCAAGCTTTAGTGGGGGAGTTGCTCTGCAGAATTCTCTTGCGAATCAAGACTTAAAGATCATTTGGAGGCTCGGGCGTTCCATACAACACTTGGAAGAAAGCTTGGGATTGTTTAAACATCGTCCATTGTGGATCATCGGTTTGATTGTTCCATTTCACCAATGATTTCATATCTATCTTCTATGTTATTTGTTTTTATGTTCAAGCTCATTATGTGCTAACTTCTCATTATCATTGAAGATCAAGAATAGGTTGGACTCACCATAGATTAGATTTTTTTATATTTTATTGTAATAGGTTAAATGTTAGTTTACCTTTGTTAGCTTGTTATTTAGTTATGTTTTGCGGCCCAACGAAACTATGAGCGTAACTGTAGTTTCACTCATAGCCAGCTGCTAGGTTCACCCGGCGAAACAGTGTGTCTCAACTGGCCTAAACTGTGTATTGGCAGGATAGTTTTGCTGACAGCGAGGTAATCAACGAAACTATCAATACTATATATGGATTTGATTTCTTTCATTTTAAGGCATCCTTGCAAAAACCTTAATTCGTTTATCATTATTGCAAGTGTCTTTGTATTCTGGAATTTCACTAAAATATCATTGAGCTTTATTTTTTTGTGAGTATTGGAGTATGATTGTTATATTTTGAATAATTTTGAGTTCTTATTCATATTCAGTTTTTCATTGTTTATGTTTGTTGATTGATAGTGAATGATTCAATCACTCAAGTGTATTGTTATTCGATCATTTGGACCAACAATCATCCTAACTGAATAGTGTGCCCAGGAGCCTAGGGCTGCCGGATGAGAGGGGAAATCATGCTCGATCTTCCCCTGCCAAGAGTCTTGATTCTTATGTTGTAACGAGCTTGTAATCGTTAGGTTTTATCAATGAAACCATTCAATTATAGTTCGTATTACTGTTTGACTTTTGGTTTGATGTTGTTTATCCTTCCGTCAAGAACATGCTCAGATGTTTATCGATCCAAAGAAACCGACTTCACAAATGGCATAGCTCACATCCTTATTTATTACAAAAAGGATAAAGTACATGAAGTAGAAAGTTACAGACTTAAGACCTCAATGTACAGTTAAGAAAAGCATGGACCTTTTCACCAACCGATGTAAGTTGGTGACTTTACAGAGGTGCAGCGGAAAGGTGTACAGCTTGATGGAAAAGTACATCAGATAAAGCATGTGTTAAAAGTCTTCGGAAGAAATCTGTCTTGATAAGTTGAAGCTTCAGAAGACTTGTATCTAAGGCTTCGGAAGACTTCATATTTGGCTTCGGAAGATATTGGTCTTGGCTTTGAAAGATTTCACACTTAGAATATTTTTGTTCCATGTGTGAAACTTCTTAAGCATTCTTCTTCATAATAGTTATGCAGCATGCAGGATAGACATTGGATGTTTAGGTTGCATCCGCCTCTTCATTAATCTCTACAAACTCCCCCTAGACTGATGCTACCAAAACACTTAGTAGACTTCATATGTCAACAGTCCTCATTAGGATGATCACCAATCCTTTCTTCATAAGGTTATCAGGATCCTTCAGACTATCAAAGTTGTCTTCTCATATTAAAGAGGTCATACAGAGGCAACTGAAACATATCTTGTCATGTGTACATGTCTTTAGTGCCTTGATCTCTAATAGGAGTATGGATCTCTGCAGTAATTGATGATGATAAGACAGGGGTCTCAAGTTCTGCCACTGGGCCTTCAGTCAAGGTTTCCCCTATGAAACTAATCTTAGGGTCTGCCTCAACCATCTAGTTGCCTATGGCATTGCCTAATTCCCTATGTCTCCTTCTTAAGCTGAACTCTGCAGTGATCCTGTCTTGGATTCTTTGAGCCAGTCTGTTAGCTTGTCTTGATTTGCTTGGATTGACAAGTGGCATGTTGACTAAATCCAGACCTTCATAGTAGTTCAAAGTCTGAAAATTGAAGACTTCTTGCTGTCCTTGAACTCTTATGATGATTAGGGCTTTCTTGATGTTGTCATACCTCCACCCAATGATGTGATTAGAAGATGGTGAAGATGACATAGCCCATGGAATCCCATCCTCAAATTGACTTTGTATGAAGGAGTCTATGTAGTCCACATCAATGTGAACTTGAGGAGGTTGCTCAGAATGCACAATTGCAAGTGAGGATGGTGAGTCCTCAATGTCCACTATCTCTGAAGAACTCCCAAGTTTTGTGGCTGTAATAACTTTCTCCCCCTTTTTGGTAGCATCACCCACTTGCATAGGTGAGCTGGAAGATAGGTCAATCACATCCACAGGTTCTTGTGTTCTTGGTTGAGCTCTTCTTAAGGGTCTCCCAGCTAGTTTTTCCTTAAGATATGAAATCTCAAGTTGCTGATCATTGATTATGTTCTGTAAGGTAGTCACCTGAGATTCAAGGTGACTGACCTTTAAGACTAAATAGGTGCATGTTTTAGTCAGTTTGTGCACCTTTAGTCTTAGATTCCCCTCATCTTCATCAGAAGACTTATTGGGGGATGAGATGATTGGACCAAAGTCCTCTCTCTCACCACCAGCTTCAGGTTCTTGGCTGATGGTTTTCCTCTGCTCACTGGCAGTCTCAGTTGAGATGTCAGTGGGCTGAGTTGCCAGGGTTGAGGTCTTAATGATGTAATCACTTTCAGAAGTGAGAGCCTCATCCATATGGATAGCCTGAACAGGTTCAAAAGTTTCCACCTCGGTTGTAGGTGACTGATGTGGGATAGATGTAGGAGACTCGGGAGCATTCATCTCTCTTTGAGTAGGGGTAAAGAAGAGAGATTCATTATACTCACTAAAACCTAAATCTTCATTATTATAGAAATCAAGATTGGGAATCGGTTGGTTGAGATCTATAGGCTGGGATGGTAACTGTCCACTGAAGGTTGATCACTTGAGTGTTAAGACTTAGAGTGATGGCTTAAGGCAGTTAGGCTAATAAACTCATCAAGCTGAGCATGAGGAAACTCATCACTGATTCTTGAAGAGATGGGAGTGGTCTACTCCTCACGAGAAGTGGGAGCTCCAATGTCCACTTCTTCCTGTATGGGTGAGTATATGGGGGCCTCCACAGACTGAATAGCCTGAGCAGGGGTTCGTTTGGATTTTCTTTGGTAATGATGGTGATTTGAGGCTATGTGGGTGGTTGGGAGGTAGCAGGTGTGGGCTCAACACTAGTTTGTGCTGCTAGGTTGTCACCTAGAGCAATGAGCTCTAACATTTTTGGGACAAGGGCTGTTTCTACCCCAGAGAAGCCAACAGTGGGCTTTCTCAGTATTTTAAAGATGTTGGGATTCATCTGTCCCAATTAAAGAATGTTACCAGTTTCCCTCAACTATGAGCCTAGTTCACAGTTAAGAATGTACTGGACATATCTAGGAAACATGTAATATTCTAAGGAGTCTAAATTAGCAAGTAAATTGGTATAAACAAACCGAGAATACCTGAATTTGACCCCCTGAACCATTCCATGGATTATGAAGGAGAGATCCTCAGGAATCTGGTCCCATCCACCATGCTTGTTTGATAAGCTGTGGATGACCATATGGAGTAGGAATCTCCACTGGGATGAGACCTTCCCTTTCTAAAGGTTTTTACAAAGAAATCTCCCTCATATCCCATCTGCTCAAAGGAATGATTGACAGCTTCCTTTGAGAAGAACACCTCACCTTCTTCATCATTCAACTGAAGATGCCTATTGATGATGCCTAGAGTGATGAAGATTGTTCTCCCTTGCACTGTGGCAGACAGTGCCTTCTCCCCGTCCATAATGACCTCTTGGTAGGTCTTCCAGAATTCAAGCAGCTGATCCTCATAGAGAGGAGGATCAATGGCTAGGGAGGTGAAGTAGTTTGATAAAGCTAAGAAAAGACAAACCTCTGAGAAATGAGGATCTTTCTCAGAGCTTAACAGAGCAACCTGATTGTGTTGCCTGTGTAGCTACATGGTAAATTTGGGATCATTTCTGTGAGCAAGGTTGGCCATTTTGAGGTAGCTTAAAGATGATGAAAGAAGGAAGAAAGAAATTTCAGAGAGAAATTTAGGTTTTTAGGTGTGGAGGAAGAACAGATGATAGAAAGAAGGGGAAACCGTGGGTTTATATGTGAGAGGGATTTCAGATAGAGTTTAATGAAAGAGGATAAACTTTGAAATCCGGATGTTGGTCCCACCTCTAAAAATGTAGTTTACTTTTGCTAAAAATGTAGTTTTCTTGGAAGTCAAAAAGCGTCCGAAGGTAAATTATCTTCGGACGTTTTAATTAAAAAGCTTCCGAAGCTAAAATAACTTCGGAAGAATTTTTGAGAGTTTTGAGAATTTTGCTTTGGAAGAGAAATTAAAACTTGAGTGCTTTGTATATAAAACAACAAAGCTTCCGAGAGTTAATTTTGTTTTGGAAGTAAATGGTCCTTGAAAATAAGTAATTGTCTGAGACAAGTATTTAAGCTTCGGAAGATAGATCTGAGAACTCTCCCGAAGGTAAAATTTTCGGACAGTTATTTATTTTGAAGGCATGATCTGCTTCTGAAGTTAAAAGCATAACTTCCGAAGTATAAGAAATTTTCAAAAATCTAAGGAAAGTCTTCAAAAAGAAATTTTCATCCAAAGAAAACATGAGATTATGAAAGTGATGAACTAGACAACTTAGGACACACATGTTTTAAGAAATAATAAGAATTAGTTTTAAGAAAAACCTACTCAAAGTTAATCATCCCAATAGCTGATATAAGATATTTAAATCTTTGTTCATCAAAAGCCTTTGTAAACAGATCATCATATTGTTCATCTGTGTGAACTTTGACTAGTTTAATTAATCCATTTTCATAGTTATCTCTTATTAAATGATACATGATATTGATGTGCTTTGTCCTTGAGTGCTGCACAGGATTCTCTATGATTGAGATAGTACTATTGTTGTCTATGTGAATGGGAGTCTCCTTGAAGTTTAAACCATAGTCCAGCATCTGATTTTAATCCAAAGCACTTGAGCACAGCAGCTTGCAGCAGCAATGCATTTAGCTTCAGCAGTTGATGCAGAGACACAGGATTGTTTCTTGCATTACCATGAGACAACCCTTCCACCAAGGAACTGACATCCCCCAGATGTAGACTTTGCAGTCATGTTGCAACCACCATCATCACTATCTATATAGGCATACAAATTGAAGTCAGGATTCTTAGGTACCATAAACCAAGTTTTAATGCACCTTTGAGGTATCTTAGAATCCTCTTAACAGTGATGAGGTGATACATCTTAGGGTTAGCTTGATATCTTGCACAGGTGCATGTAGCAAACATAATATCAGGCCTACTAGCAGTAAGATACATAAGAGACCCAATCATAGCCCTGTGTAAGTGTTCATCTACACACTCCCCCTCAAGATCAGGTCTAACGGAGTGGTTTCTAGCTATGGGTGTCTTAGCAATCTTACAGTCAATCATGTTGAATCTCTTGAGTATGTCTTGAACATACTTTGACTGACTTATGAAGATGCTATCTTCAACTTGCTTCACTTGAATTGCAAGAAAGAAATTGAGTTCCCCCATGGCACTCATTTCAAATCTGTCTTTCATCAGCTTCTCAAAGTCTTTGCAGAGCTTTGGATTAGTTGAACCAAAGATGATGTCATCCACATACACTTGAACTAGCAGTATATCATTTCCCTGTTCTTGGATGCAGCAAATTCCAGGAGTATCCTAACAGGCACAAAACCAGGTGGTTGTTTGACATATACCTATTCATCAATCACTCCATACAAAAAGGCAAACTTCACATCAAGCTGAAAGACCTTGAAGTTCTTGGATGCAGCAAATGCCAAGAGTATCCTAACAGCTTCTAATCTTGCTACTAGAGCAAAGACATCAGTGTAGTCAAACCCTTCTTCTTGTGTGTATCCTTGAACAATCATTCTAGCTTTGTTCTTGATCATGATGCCTCTATCATCTTTCTTGTTCCAAAACTCCCATTTGATTCCAATGGTAGTCTTCCCACAAGGAAGAGGACAAAGGTTCCAAAGTTTCTACCTGTTGACTTGACGTAGCCTTGTTGCATAGCTTCAACCCAACTTACATACTTTAGAGCCTCATCAACTTTTTTTGGCTCTATCTGGGATAAGAAACACGAGTGAAGACAAACATTTGCTTCATGGGTTTGTCCTCTTGTTCTTACCCCTGAGACAACATCCCCAATGATGTTTGTGGTGGGGTGAGACTTGTGGATCCTAAGCTGAGGGATCACAGCAAGTTACTGAGAAAGATCTAAATTAGAGAAATTTAGATCTGGCATAGATGTTTCTCCCACCACATCAGCACACTTTTCAAGAGAGACTTGATCCAATAAGTGTGTGACATCGTTGATGTTCTCATCTATGGTGTGGTTAGTGGCATCAAGAATTCTTGGTCACTGTCACCACCACCATGTTGTCTTCCACAATTCAGGTGTTCTTATCTGGTTTTGGAGCCTTTTAGCTTGAATTGGAAGGCACCTCAGATGTATCAGTTGAGTTTGTCATTGTAGTGCTCACAGAAACCTTATTTGCAGAAGTAGTTCCAACTGGAGCGGAAGATGTATGACTTAAAGATCTTCTTAGCTCAAATCTTGGATCAGGATAACCTGTATTTAAATTTTTTGCAGATCCTGAAACATTCTCACAATATTTGTTAAAATAGTTTGTAACTAAATCAAGATCAAATAGCCAATCCGGACCAGAACCAGCAACACAGGGTGAGTGTTCATTGAAAGTCACATTGGCTGACTCCTCAACAACTCTAGTTCTGAGATTGTATACGCTATAAGCCTTAGCTTGTGAAGAGAATCCAATAAAGTGTCCATCATCTGATTTCTCAGCAAACTTGGCAATTTGATCTTTGGTATTCAAGATGGTGCAAGGACAACCAAATGACCTGAGAAAACCAATGAAAGGTTTCCTTTTGTGCTAAAGTTCATAAGGAGTCTTGCCATGAGTCTTAACTACTATAACTCTGTTTTGCACATAGCAGGCAGTGTTGACTGCCTCTGCCCAGAAGGTGATGGGCAACTTAGAGTTAGACAGCATGGTTCTTGAAACTTCAATCAGTGTCATGTTTCTCCTCTCAGCAACACCATTTTGCTGAGGAGTCCTGGGAGCACTGTATTGTCTTGTAATACCCATTTCATCATAGAATGTATCAAGGATTTGATTCTTAAATTCAGTTCCTTGATCACATCTTATGATCTTGACATTATGATGAGATTGATTTTCAATCTTTAATATGAAATTCTTCAGAATCTCAGGAGTCTCATCCTTTGTTCTAAGGAAGAACACCCAAGTGAATCTTGTCAAGTCATCTATGATCACAAAACAATAAGAGGTCCTTCCCAAACTCATTACACTGTTGGGGCCAAAGAGATCCATATCTAACAAGTGTAAGGGAGTAGTGATAGAGTTCCTTTCCTTAGGCTTGTGAGATACCTTATGTTGCTTCCCTTTCAGCCATGCAATACAATGGTCATCACTTGTAAACTCTTTCTTTGGTATTCCAGTTACCAAATCATTTTTAATTAATATGTTCATGTTCTTAAAGTTTACATGGCACATTCTTTCATGCCATAGGAAAGACTCATCACTATTTGCTTTAGACAGAAAGCATAAAACTTCTCCAGAGGGAGATGTTTCTTGCAAATCCATCTTGTACATGTTCCCTTTCCTGGGGCCTCTAAGCAGGATATGCTCATGAGGAATGATCACACCAGGCTTGAGAACAATGCACTCATGCTCAGAAAAGAGCATGTTATGACTCTGATCAAAAAATTAAGATACACTAAGAGATTATACCCAAGCTCTTTGACAAACTTTACCTTATCAATGCTGAGCTTACCATTTGTGACCTTGCCCCTTCTAGAAATGTAACCACCTTCATCTCCTCCAAATGCAACTGGTCCTCCATCAATTCTTTCAAAGTTCTGGAGTAGTGACCTATTGCTTGTCATGTGCCTGGAAGAGCCACTATCAATGATCCAGACATTTTTGTTTTTCTTCAGCTGTTCCTGCACAAAGAAAATGATTAGTTACATTTGAAACCCAAGCCTTGCTTTGTCTTGGGCTTATTAACAGAAGGTAATTCAACAGTAATAGATCCTAGAGTTGTGCTGAGAGGATCTTGAGCTGTTGTTGATGAAGAATTCTCAGTCATTTGGCCTTTCTTAGACTTCCACACCACCATTGGAGTCTTGGACTTGACCTTCAAAACTTCAGAAGCTTTTGGAACTTTGGAAGTTTTGATGACTGAACCTTCAGAAGATTCTGCAAACACTGCAGTAGACTTCAGTGCTTTGGAAGAACTCCTTTCTTCTGAGACCAACTTTTCTTCCGAGGGTAATTTTCCACTTCCCTTCTTCTTAGACTTGAAGCTTCCGAAGGAAACATGTTTTCCTTCCAAAGCTTGAATCTTCTTATATTTCTTTGAAGTCTTTGTCTTGGTCGTATGGACAGTACCTTTAGGATTGTATGGACAATCCTTAGCAGTGTGAGAGGTACTTTCACACATGACACACATCATTTTCTTCTTCACAAGAGTCTTTTTCTGGGAATAAGACTATCTTTGGTCACATCCCTTCTCCACCTTCATGTTTGCAGATGCTAAGAGAGTTCCTTTGGGCTGGGAACTGTTCTTGGAGTTTGATGGTCCAGGCTGTGCAGTAGTGGTACACAGCAGATCAGTCTTCTTCTTGTTACTGAGATGAGTTGAACAAGAACCAGAACTCTTAGCAGAAGCATTTTGGTTGATGTTTTCAGTCCCTACCACTTTAAACCCTGCAGCGATGAAAACTTGTTTCTGCTTAGAGTCAAAAGTAGCCTTGATCTCTTGATCCTTCCTTGCCTTTCTTTTGCTCTTTCTGATCAAGTTCTTTCTCATGGACTTGGTCATCATAGTTTTCTTCTTCTCCTCAGAAGGATAGTTTCCCTTTTTAGAATCCTCTTCACTCTTTTCAAAGGAATTCCTCACTATCTCTTCTTCATCCTCTTCACTTATAGGATCTATGAGAGGAAGCTCATCTTAACAAGTTCCACACCTAGGAGATCTTATAGACAAGATTGTTTGTGGAGGAGTTATCTCATTGGATCCATTCCCTGTCTGTTTTGATAGCACACTTTATTGTGCAGGGATGAGGATATCATGTTCTTGAAGGTCTCTTCTTCAAGAACACTCTTTTTTGCCCTGGCTTTGCTGATCATAAGCTCAGCCTGGCACTCAGTTAACTTGGTTATGAGATCTTTGATTTGAGTCCTAAAATCTGTGTGTTCATGTTTTAAAACTGAAATGGTTTTCTCAAGGTCCTCTATCTTCAGTTTATAATCATTTTCAGACTTTGTAAAATCAGAATTTAAAATGTTTAAGGACTCCAGGTCAGATCTCATCTCTAGGTTATAGGACCTGTATCTATTAACTTTAGCAATGTATTCAGGAGTACAGAGATATTCCAATACCTTCGCTTCATCATGATCTGCCATCAATGCTTGGTTAGGAGAAGCATCTTCCACCTGAAAGCTCCAGTCAAGCCTCCTTCTTCAACAGCAACAGCAGCCTGCTGCTTCGACATCTCATTCTATAGAACTTTGTCAGTGTAGTTTGGTCTAGACTGTGTTTGGACACCATTTGTTTTAGGTGCCTTACACTCTGTGGCAAAGTGGCCCGTCAAGTTACAGTTGTAACACTTGACTTTGCCTTTGTCCAAGCCAAACTTTCCACTAGTTGCATTTCTTGGAAACTTCCTTCTAGTCCTTTTGTAGAACTTCTTGGCTCTGTGAGTGAGAAGAGCCATCTGCTGGACTATTTCCATGTATTCCAGATCATCTGGATGAATGCGGTCCAGATTTTTAAGAGTGAAAAGAGAGTTGCCATAGCTTTCATTAAAAGACACAAAAGCTTGAGAAGAGCTTGTTGACTCTTCTAGTTTCTATAGGTCCCTAAACATATCTGAATAGCATAATGTATGCCCCAAACAACTGTATAGCTTGTTTGATTTAATTAGGATTATTGTAATCATAATTGGGGATTAGATGTATTGATCAAATGATTATTAGATGGTTGTATGATAAGTTGGTAAGAGTATATCTGTGTGGTTTGAATTTCTGACTAATTAGTTCTTTTTTTCACTGTAGTTGAACTGTATTTGAGTTGTCCTGATTTTACTACATGTATATTATTCATTTTGTTGTCTTTTAATGAATGAATGATTTACTATGCATTGTTCAGTTCACTCTAGATAACCTCTAAAATTAATAACTAATATGATGACTAAGAGCTATATTATATATGTTGATATTAACTCAAGGCCAGGTAGTTGAGATATGGGGTGTAATTGAGTTTCAGTCTAGCAAATTTGGTAACAGACTAGTTATGTAACACCCGGTTATTTCCCTTGAAGCCAAAGAAAAAAGGAAAAGAGAAAGAAAAGAAATAAAGTCCAAAGTCGAGGGACCAAACTTGCCAAATGGGAAAAACTTGAATGAGTGGGGGTATAAGAGGGGGAAGGCAGCCCACTCCCTCCCCCACACTCACAATTTTTGGGTATAGAGAGAAGAGAGGAAGAAAAATGGTCTCAAGCTTCGGTTTTCTTAGATTCGAGCGTGAAAGTTGAGGTGTAGCGGGTTGGATTGAAGCTCTACTCGACAGTGTTGTTTGTTGAGTCTAGGACCCCTCTTTTACATGTTTTCAATGGATTTGGGACTGGAACACATAGTAAAACCCATTTTTGAAGAGTGTGTGTTGAACCCGTGTGTATGTGTTTGTATGTGATGCGAGTGGGGTTTGTTTCAGGCTTGTGTGTGCTTGAATGGTGTTGTGGTATGTATTCCTAAGGTTTAGGATGGTTGATTTGGGCTTAGAACAGGTCTCAGAGGGTTTGGAGGCTGAAAAGTGCCGATTGGGTTCGGAATGAACTGCATTCTGCATCAGCTAGGGCTATGCGATCGAATGGCAAATGACTGAGGCTCATTCGCATGTCATTCGTGTGACTGGAGTCCATACGCTTGTGAGTCATGCGACTGTTGTTCATTCGTATGGTGGTCATGCGACTGGGGTCTATATGCTAAGGTTCATTCGCATAAGGTTCATTCGCATAGGATCCATCGGCATTGGATTCATTCGCCTAATGACCAATCACTTGGGAGGCCATGCGACTGAAAGTTGCCCATACGCCCAAATAGGGCCCATGCGCCTGAGAAAGCATGGTTTAACTTTCTGACTTTTGGGGAGATGGGTAGATGTAAGCTTTGACTTGGAAGGTTCCCGGGGGTTCTTGTAAGTTGACGTTAGAGGTCATAGATGATATGTGGGGCATGTACATTGATGTAAGATTTTTGTTTATGCATGTTGTTATGTATGTATGATTTTTGCCTCGTATGATGATGTTGTAATTTTTTATGTTCCTTGCTTTATTTGATTGACTTCCGGTGGTTTACTTGTATGTTAATGAATGAAATGAAAGTATTATGTAACGTAAAGTGGAAGATAATTAAAAGAGGAACAAAATGAAGAATGCATGCATTAATGAATGAACGAACGTAAGAAAGTCTTGCAAACAAATGTATGGAGGTTCACACTCAATGAGGAGTGTTAGCTCAACCGTGTTCGGGTTAGCTAGCCCATGAGGATGCACACTGGGGCTTGATCCGTGTGATCAAGCATATGTAGGTTCACACCTAATGAGGGGTTTTCAGCTCAACTGTGTGTGGGTTAAATACACCATGAGGATGCACACAGGGATTCAATCTTTATGATTGACTAGATGTATGGGGTCCTTGTCGCTTAACCCTAGATGAATTGCCTGGTGCTCTAAAGGGGGGTTAAGCACATGACAGGACCTTGATGAAAATGAACAGATAATAAAAGCACGAAATTAACTATCATGAAGATAATAACTATTATCTATGTATACGTACGATGTGTGATCACGTTCTATGACTATTATGATTTGAAAGAAAGTAAATGATGGTTTTCAAACGAAAGATAAAGTATGTTTTATTATAAAACATGAACTTACTCAGCAACACTAACTTTTATGTGTTTCCAGTTGGCAGATAATGTTGCTGAGGATGGCACGGGGTGGCACTCAACTCTTTTGGATGGCATTCTTTTGTTTAATGTTTTTGCATTGTAATGCGAACGAATGATGTTTTGAAATAAATGATTGTATTAACTTTCAAAAGCATTCATAAAACAATGAAAAGTTATTTCAATATTCCGTTGTGATGTTCTATGAAGGTTAAATGAAAAGCTTTATGTTTTATGTGCAATGACTACTAGCTGTAAGCGTCCCAGGAACAGGGCCTTACAAGTTGGTATCAGAGCCAAAGTTTAAGTGAAACGGGTAAATTTTAAAAATAAACCTAAACTTAAACTGAAAATGGGATGGAAAGGGAAGGGATGCCAGTTTGAGTAGCTACGTACCATCATGTATTTTCATAATGTTAACCGGTATTATGAGCGCATGTTGTGTGGTTATGTGTTGCATGTAGATATAGATATTGATGTAGTTACGATAGGTGATGCTTGGGGTATGAAGAGTTAAGTAAGTTGCTAATCACAACTGGCCACTATAATTAGGGACTTACTATACTTGACATAAACTAAGTTGTTCCCTTGACTGATCGTGTTGGTTGTTGAATCTTTCAGTGTCTGTGTGGATGGCCAGTGGTAGATCTTCAAAAACTTCATATGGTGGAGGTTGTGGTGCAAAACCACGACCAAAAAGAGGAAGGCCTGGAGTTGAGAAGGTGGTTCATGAAGAACCCGAGACCCCTCATCCGGAGGGCGGTGATGAGAGTACTAACTTAAGGGCCTCGGTGAAAGAGGTTGTGGTTGAAGAGGTGCATGAGGTCATGGAGATAATCTTACAGTCTGTAGTGACTGAAGTGATTAAAGCTGTATGGGAGGGGGAGAGGAAGGAAAGAAGTAGACCTACAAGCGAAAGAAGACAGCCCGAGACTAAGATGGTTATATCTCATGATGAAGAAGAAGAGGAAGATGAAGAGCCTGCGCTGGAGTTGGAACGAGGCTGTAACTATGGGGCGTTTCAATGATGCAAGCCCCTACTTTTGATGGTAACAGAACTGCTGCTACTGCTCACCGGTGGGTGAGAGAAATGGAAGCGAGTGCCGGGAGGATCAGAATGTAACTATGGGGCGTTTCAATGATGCAAGCCCCTACTTTTGAACATCAGCGAGTGCCGGGAGGATCAGAAAGTGAAGTATGTTGCCCACTCTTTTGTGGACCCGGCTCTATGCTGGTGGGACAATATAGTCCAAGCCGAGGGTAGTCGGGCAATTGGGAGGATGAGATGGTCGGAACTGAAGAAGGTGGTGATTGAGGAGTTCTGTCCTTATAGGGAAATGGATAAGGTGGAAAGAGAGTTCTTGCAGCTGGAGGCGGGAACAATGACTCATCAACAATACACTATGAAGTTTAATGAGATGGCATGGCCAAGTGTTAGGATCAGTGATCTACGTTTGATTGATTAGAGAGTATTGCAGCGGAAATCAAACAAAGAATTTAGAAAATTCACAAGAATACAGTTGATATTCAAAGTAAGAACAAACGATTATAGATAGAATTCTACAAATCAAAGATTTCATTCAATACGTGCTTTCGTGGTGGCAAAATGTCACACATACAATCAGGTCAATTATCCCTTATATAAGAATGTCGTGGTGGAACATTCCTTATATAGGAGATGTGACATCTGCTGATGTCATTTAGTGACATCTAACAGATTATTCAAACTACTGAAAGTTAACACAACTACTGAAGATGTCAAAACAGCTGACATCTTCTTACAAAAATACTAAGTATTAACTATCACTACAACTACTGAAAAGAAACTACTGAAACTACAATGACTGAAGAACATGCTCTTCAGTCATTTTACAGATACTGAAACATAAAAGAAACTACTGAAAGGAAACCATCACAAGAACTGACGAATGCTTCTTCAGCTGTTGTAACAAACTCTGAAGGCTTCAGTACTTGTACTTGAACTTCAGCTGTTGTCATCAGCTGATGTCTTCAGTCTTTGTACTTCAGCTGTTGATCTTCAGTACTTTAGTCTTCAGCTGTTGATCTTCAGACTTTGGTCTTCAGCTGTTGAAGTCTTCGGTACTTTAGTCTTCAGCTGTTGAAGTCTTCAGTACTTTAGTCTTCAGCTGTTGATCTTCAGACTTTGGTCTTCAGCTGTTGAAATCTTCAGTACTTTAGTCTTCAGCTGTTGAAGTCTTTAGCACTTTAGTCTTCAGCTGTTGAAGTCTTCAGACTTTGTCAAATAGCTGATCAAGTCTTCAGCAGTTGTTGTGATGTCTGTGGGACTTAGAGATTTTTTCTGATCAGGCTCATTGGTTCTTTTGGTCCAACAAACTCCCCCTGAACCAATGCAGCCAAAACCTCTAAACTTATTGAAGATGTCCCACTTATTATGGCAGAAAGATTTGGTCTTTTTGTCTTCTAGATCAGCTCAAAAGTGACCCATATAAGCACAGGCCTGGGAAGAAGTCTCAATGATCTATTTGGCAAAGGATGAATGGGAACTCTGTCTTGGGGATCTGGACACAGAGCTGTTACCCCATCCATGAGATCTACTTCCCAACAATGAGTCTGTATGACTCCCTTGTATAGGCCTCAAGGAGGGTTATCTGTTCCTCCATGCTAAGCACTTCAGCTCCTCCTTCAAAAAGTGATTCTGGCCCATAATATTCAGATAGGTATTTGACTTGTTTCCCATTTTTGGGTTCCACAGTTGTTATTACTCTATAAGCAAATTCATCTGGGTGATTACCCTCTAAGAACAACTGGAGCTCATTCTTTCTAACTTCCTCAAGCCTCTTATATACTAACCCTTTTTTCACCATTTTATTTTCCAGCATCTTTTGTGGGGTCAGGTTAGCTTTATAGGCTTTCTTGAAGTCATCTAGGATTTCCCAGGGTGATACTACAAAGACCAGTGAGATCACTTCATCTACAATCTTCTTCACTTGGCCAATGTATCTCTGTGGAATGTTTTTCTTGTGAATCCTATGAGACACCCTGGGTTCAGGCCAAATCCTCACTCTCTCCTTTTGATATTGAAATGTATGTTTAAGAGTGTATAACATGAGATCATGCTTCTTCATGTTGATGATTGAAGATGTGGCAGCATATGCTTTGTCAACCCTCCTTAACAATTCCTCATCATGTTGTTTGTGAAGCTCTTCTTCTTCTAGCTTCACTTTCACAATTTGTCTTTGAGTTTCAGGAGTAATTGTTGGAGAGTGACTTGTGGCCTTAGGCAATTGTATAACAGCTGAGAGTGGCAGCCTATCTTCATCTTCATCATTATCTTCGTCATCTTCTTCTAGCCTCAGTACCCTTCTCTTCCTCTTCTGGGGTACTTCATCGGCTACTGGTTTTATGGGTAAGGGAATTGGTTTAGTGGGTTGTGGTTGTGGTGGTTTTGGTGTGGGAATGTGGACAGGCTGTTCTAGCATTCTGGATGTGAGGTCGGCTTTAGATTGCTTGACTAGTTCAGTCCTGCTCCCAGCACCAGCTTCATTTAAGGCTTCAATAACCAATCCTTTGGTGTATACTTCAGACGAACAGATCTTGGTGGTTATTGCCAAGATGCTATCCCTGGATCATGCCTTGATCTCAATCAATGATCTACCCAGATATTTCTCTATGAACCTGATCATGATTTCTAGCCTTTCCCTTTCCAACACATCATAACTTGCCCATCTAGCTTGGATTTCTTCAATCTCTAGTCTTCTGATTTCTGAGTCAAGTTTTTCAGTGTCGTGACCTTGCCTAAACAACTGATCAATGATGTTATCCATTGATTGGCTGTGTTCGGCATCAGCCTTCTTCACCATTGTCTCTAAGTCAGTCTCCTTACATTCTTCCTTTTCTTGTATGTGACATGAAAGTCTTTGGTACTTTCGGCCATTTTCTCCATGCCAGCTTCCTTCACCTTCTCCTTCTCAGTTTCTTTCCTATCTGCAATCCTCTTTCTTTTTGCTTTCGCTGACTGAATCTCCCTCTTTTTGGTTGCATTGGTTGCAAGGGGTTGATTGTCAGAAAGCCTTTTGCTCATAGCATCCTCTATCAAGGGTTGTATAACTGAGGGAAGCCTCTCATCAAGGGTTTTAAGCACCATATCAGTGATAGTTGAGGTGATGAGAGGTAAGGAATGTTGATAGATAGCAGCTATTTGCTCAAGGGGGGTTCTGTCCCTGAGAAATAGTACCAGAAGCAGAGGCAGGTGGCTGAGTGTTTTGGAGTGGCTCTGTGTATAGGAGACCTTCAGAGGAAGATGCCATCTGTGGGTTTTGAGGGGTAGATGGTCTTTGATCCTGAGAAATGTTGGCAAGCAGCTCTTTGAGTCCGCTCACCTTATCCTCGAGGATGGTGTTTTGGGCTAAAACATCATAAAAGAAGCCCAGGTCATCATCAGTGTTTACTGAATCACCTGACCTCCTGATAGAATCAGGATGAACATGCTCTGAATGTAGATCAGTAGTAGCATGTGCCCCTTGGTCATGGTACTGGGGACTTCCTGCCTCAGGACCATGTCCTTCATCGGCAGTTGCCCCTGGTGAGGTCTTATGGACAGTACCAAATTCATCCTGATCATTTGCTGAAGCAGGAGAAGTGGCAGCCTCACTAGAAATTCGAATCTCCGTTTCTACACCTGGAGATTGAATATGGTAACCCCCGTGCTGTGGGGTGTCAGAAGCACTTTGGTCCTCCCCCTGAATGGTTGAGGCCATCCCAGTTTTGATTGGTATCTGGGGAGGAGGTGAGGAGTGCAACTGAGTCAGCACTTTGGCAATTATGATGGTAGGACTTTGGGGGGCGGTTGCAATGGGAGAGGGTGTGAAGGCAGTATGCACCGGGGAGAGTGGTGCGTTTCAATGGCAACCTCCTCAAGTGAGAAGGTTCCAGATGTATAGGTGCCCCAGAGGTGGTTGCTACAGGCTCCTGTTGAGAGGAAACCTGAGTGGTTGAGGGTGAGTGAGTACGTGTATCTACTGGGGGTTATGACCAGTAGATATAACATGTGTTTGTGTTGCAGGGGCATCCTCAGGGGACTCAATTCCCTGAGTAGCCTTTTTGGCTTTCTTGTGTTTGGGTTTGGTGGGGACAATGGATTTGGAGGTGGTGGCTGTGGGTTCCAGCTGTGTGGGTTTTCGCAATTTGGCAGCCAGTTTGAGTGACTGGTCTGAGTTGTGCCTGGAGTATACTTCAGGCAATATAGTCATGGCAGGGACTCCAAGGCCAACAAGTCCCTCAGCTTTCAGCTGGTTTACTATAATGGCCATTAGGAACCGAGGATATAATATCCATCGGTTAGCTATAGGCTTGGAGGCCATATCCTTGAGTTCAAGAAATAATATTTCAGAAAAATTTAAGTTTTGTTGGTCAAGGATAGAGAATAATACCTGCTGCCACCTCGTTGACATTTGATCCCAAGAAAAGTCTTAGGAGCTAAGCATACATTCACCATATGAAAAATTAGTCGTTCCGCATCATGGAAATGTTTCTTCAAGATGGTAGAGGCACTAAGGTTACCCTGGTATCCATGTTGGGCAAATGATAGATCAGTGGTGCCCTTTGGATACCCAGTGGGGAAAGTGGCATCATCCAGTTGTAGGGTTTGGCGAAGGATTTTTGGAGTGATGACCAGCTGACAATTGTTGACGAACGACTGGAGAGAGTCGGTGTCATTCTCCCCAGTGATGAGGGTGACGTTCGTCCAGAACTGATGGAGGGATTCGGCATGAATGGTAGGATTTAGAAGGAAAGCCGTTTTGTATGGAGAGTTGATCATTAGATCAATGGCATTATCAAACTTTGTCCAGAAGGATGATTTGGTAAGGTAAGCAACACAGTTGTGTCGTGATTTAAGCTTCATGTTCGCCATTGATGTGAGAGAAGGTTCTGAGTTTTTTTTTGAACGTTAGGTTTGAGATGATGAAGCTCTGTAAGACAAGGTATTTATAGGGTATGGGTTATAAAGCAACTGAAGGGTTTGGTATGAGTCATCAGTAGTTTTAAGCGACTGATGACGTGGTATTAACCTTCAGAGGTTGAAACAACTGAAGTCTTGGTTTTAGGCATCAGTAGTTATAAAACTACTAAAGACCATGGTTTTAGCTTCAGATGTTGGAAACAACTCATAACTTGGTGTTAGTCATCAGTAGTTATGAAACTACTGAAGACATGGTTTTGTCATCAGTTGTGTAAACAGCTAACGACGTGGTATTAGTCATCAGTAGTTGTGAAACTACTGAAGACATGGTTTTGTCATCAGTTGTTGTAAATAGCTGACGGCGTGGTATTAGTCATCAGTAGTTGTGAAACTACTGAAGACATGGTTTTGCCATCAGTTGTTTAAGATGAAGCAGTAGTTTTAGAAACAACTGAAGAGAAATTTCATCAGTAGTTTTCGTCAATTCATAGCTTTTCAGCTGTTTCATATTGTCCTCAACACTTACTCATCAGCCTTTTTGGCTGTTTTTCAGTTGTTTCATAGGACATCAGTACTTATCTGTTTGTACTTATATCAGTAGTTATGACTGTATCAGTTCTTGTAACATAATCAGTACTTATTTGTGATATGGTTACAAATGATCATCAGTACTTATTTACTGAGATCATCAGTAGTTATCACTTATTCTAGCTGCAGCATACCAAGCCTTAACACTAGGTTTTGGAAAGTCGAGCTATCCAAAGGCTTAGTAAAAATGTCTGCAAGCTCATCAGCACTAGGCACAAACTTTGGATCAATCAGACCTTTTTCAAAACAGTCCCTAATAAAATGATGTCTGATCTCTATATGTTTGGTCCTAGAGTGCTGGACAGGATTCTTGACAATGCAAAGAGCTGAAGCACTATCCATTAATAATGGAGTCTTAGTCTCTGTAATGCCATAATCCAAAAGTTGGTTCTGAAGCTAGAGTACCTGAGAAGTATAGCTTGCAGCAGCAATGTACTCTACTTCAGTAGTGGATGTAGCAACAGATGTTTGTTTCTTACTCTGCTAAGAAATCAAACAGTTGCCTAGGAATTGACATCCACCAGAAGTTGACTTTCTGTTAGCTTACACCCTGCATAGTCACTATCAGAAAAAGCAACCAATTTGCAAGAGTGTCCAGTGGGATACCATAAACCTAGAGATTGTGTACCTTGCAGATATCTAAAGATCTTTTTGACTGCAATCAAGTGAGACTCTTTAGGAGCAGCCTGAAATCTAGCACAAACAAACGTTGCAAACATGATATCTGGTCTAGAAGCTGTTAAGTACATCAAGGACCCAATCATACATCTGTAAAGTGTTTCATCAACAGCTTTACCTTTCTGATCTGCATCCAGTTGTGTGGTGTTGCACATGGGAGTAGAACAGGGCTTATAATTTTGTAAATCAAACTTATTCAAAAGATCTTTTGTATATTTAGACTGATGAATGAAAGTCCCATCAGCCTTTTGTTTGATTTGCAATCCTAGAAAGAACTGTAATTCTACCATTGCACTCATTTCAAACTTCTTATGCATTAAATTGGTAATGTCATCACACAACTGGGGATCAGAGGATGCAAAAATAATATCATCAACATAAATTTGAACAAGTAGCTTATGCTGATCCACCTTCTTAATGAATAAAGTTTTATCTATGGAGCCTCTAGTGAAATTATTTTGAAGAAGAAAATTTGATAATGTCTCATACCAGGCTCTAGGAGCTTGTTTCAACCCATAAAGAGCCTTATCAAGCTTGTATACCCAATCTGGATGTTTATTATCCTCAAAACTGGTGGTTGACACACATAAACTTCTTCTTTTATTTTACCATATAAAAATGCACTTTTAACATCCATTTGAAAAACTTTAAAATTGTGAAATGCAGCATAGGTTAAGAACAATCTAATTGCCTCCAGTCTGGCTACAGGGGCAACGGTCTCATCATAATCAATACCTTCTTCTTGTGAAAACCCCTGAACAACCAGTCTGGCCTTGTTCTTAACAATAAGCCCATTTTCATCTGTTTTGTTCCTAAACACCCATTTAGTGCCTATTGCACACTTACCTGGGGGTAGAGGAACCAGTTCCCACACTTGCTGTTTCTTGAACTGAAGTAGCTCAAGCTGCATGGCTTCCACCCATCCGTTGTCTCTCAAAGCAACATGATAGTTCTTTGGCTCTTGCTGACTGATGAAGAGAGCATAGAAGCACAAGTTAGAAAATTGACTTCTGGTTGAGACGCCAGCATTGATACCACCAATGATTTGAGACATGGGGTGATTCTTCAGCTCTTGGTGCACAATAAGATCAGTGAAAGTGTTTGTAGCCGTTCCGCATCAGCAGATGTTGATTCAGATTCTTGAAGCCAAGTATTAGATGGCAAATCAAATGATGTAGAGGAATCAGAAATCTCATCAGCATTTGTTGTGGATGGAGTTGCTGAAGGTACAGGAACATCAAGTTTAGCAGACTCAGGCAGTTGGTCACTGAACTTGAAAAGGTGAGTACTGATATCATCATCATCTTCAGTACCACCAGGTGGAAGACGTGCTGCAGAAGATGATTTATCCACATGATCTGCAACAGCTGGAGTTGATAAGGAGCATATTGCAGTATGTCCAGATCAAACAACTCCACAGGGTTTTATGGAATTTTATCCTTAGGAGATTCATTGAATTTCACATGCAAGGTTTCTTCAACTATCTTTGTTCTGCAGTTGAAGACTCTGTAAGCCTTGCAAGTGGATGAATAACCTACAAAATATACTACATCCACCTTAGGATCAAATTTGTGGAGTTGACCCTTTGTGTTGAGAATGAAACAAGGACATCCAAAGGCTCTGAAGAATGAAATCAAAGGAGCCAAATGATGTAAAGCTTCATATGGAGTCTTCATCAACCTCTGATTTACTAACACTCTATTCTGCACATAGCAAGCTGTATTGACAGCTTCAGCCCAAAAGGTCAAAGGCAAACCAGAGTCAGCCAACATGGACCTTGCAGCTTCAATTAAAATCCTGTTCTTTCTCTCCACTACTCCATTTTGTTCTGGAGTCCTTGGGATGCTAAACTGCCTTTTGATTCCTTTTGAAAGATAAAAATCATCAAGTGTATGGTTTCTGAATTCAGTACCATTGTCACTCCTTATACACTTGACTGATAGGGAATACTGTTTCTCAACATACAGCACAAAGTTTGTAATTTTCTAAGCAACCTCATCCTTTGAATGTAGAAAGAAAGTCCATACGAATCTGGAGATATAATCCAGAATTACCAGACAGTATTTCTTCTTTGCCATGCTCATCACTCTCACAGGACCAAATAGATCCATGTGCAGTAACTGCAAGCAGGCAGTGGACTTAGGTTCTTCAATGGGAGGGAATGAGACTTTGTGATGTTTTCCTTTCAAACAAGCAGTGCAGGCTTCATCACAGTGGAACTCCTTTATTGATAAACCTCTCACTAAACGATTGTGGATTAGCTGATTAATGTTTCTGAGATTGACATGACCCAGCCTTCTATGCCATAGTTTAGATTCCTCAAGAGAGGCTTTGGAGAAAAGGCATGGATGACCCTTCAAATCAATCTTCTTTGACAAATCCAAGGCATACACTCTTCCAATCCTGTTGGCCTTCAAGAGAGTATGTTCATCCATTACCTTGTCAATCAGCCTCAGAACTTGGGAAGACAGAATCCTGCATTTCTGGCTTGTGAAAAGTGCAACATGCCCTTTATCACACATCTGACTGACACTCAGCAGATTATACTTGAGATTCTCCACATGGTTGACATCATCAAACCTGATTTGTCCACTAGACACATATCCTTCCCAATGATGTAACCTCTGGCGTCATTTCCAAATGAAACAAATCCCTTCTTTCCTTGAGAGTAGTCATTAAGAAGAGAACTGTTCCCAGTCATATGCATTGATCCTCCACTGTCCACATACCAGATGCTCCTTTGGCATTTTGAAGAACCCTGCATAAAAGAAAACTAGTTAGATTTTGAGACCCAAACCATTTTGGTTTTGGGTCTGTTTTCATCAACAGATGCAACCATAACTTGTTTCTTATGATTAACAGCTGAAGAAGGAGATGGTGCTGAAATGGATTCCTTGGATTTGGGCTTGGAATGCCTTTTCAGTGATTTGATCACAGGTGCATCTAATTGGTTAACTCGCCCCAACAAATGCTGAACCATCATAACAAGTTGTGTCTGATTTGTAGCCAAAGCTTTCAGCTCTTGTGACATATCAGTACTTGTGTTTGATGAGTTCCTGTGATCCACCATTTCCTCCTTAAAATTAACAGACTTAGTCTGATGTTTATTATGAGGAGCACCATCAGCTGTTTTGTGATGAACCTTATCCTTCTTCTTGAATTTGGTTGAAGGCTTGGGTTTATCATAATGGAATGATTGCGGTACAAACTTGTTGATACATGTATGTCCCTAGATCATGATATGAAATGTAATATATCTTGTTTATCTCATTCTGGTGTAATTTGATATGATTAATGAAATGATATTGGTTGTTTGTGATTTGTAATGATTAATATTTCATTAATAAGTTGATATTAAATTAATTAATTAGGTTAGTGATTGGTTGAATGTTTACATACAATGTTTACTAATTAATACATTCAAACTTAAAATAATAAAGTTATCATGCGAATGGCCCATGCGAATGGACCATTAGCATGAACAACTTCATACGAATGACTCAGTCGCACAACTGAACCAGGAGACTGGATCAGTCGTATGATTGTAACATAAGATTGGCTCAGTCGCACGACTGAACACTCAGTCGTGCGAATGAATCAACCGCATGGCTCAATCGCACGACTAAACCATACTAATGGTTCAATCGCACGATTGAATAATACCAACCTATAAATACAACTCAATTCGTGAAAAATAAAAAAACTCTCGATCAATTACGATTCCAGACGTACCCTAGCCGTCCAGAACCTCCCAATTCGTTCTCCAAGTTCATAGAACACATTAGATCGATTCCCAATCGATTTCTAACGTTAGTTTCAATTCTTGATTGATTCTTCATGTGTTCTCACTGATTGGATCGCCAATCAAATAGGATTCCGCACTATTTGATATGGTTTACACGCTAATCACTAGGTATTTCGTTCAAATACCAGGTCCTAACAAGTGGTATCAATCTCCCACCACTGTAATATACCAACCACCATCATATCTTTCCCTCCCACATCACCTCCAATATCTCACAGATCCAACCCAATCTTTACCCAACACCCACACTAGCCACCAATCGGACCCTCATCTGATCCTGCAGTATATATGGATCTCATCTACCTCAATTTGGGGTAAGGACCAGCTGTCAGCGCTAAACCGTGTGTGATGCGACTGTTGTGCTGACGAAGAGAATACTGCACAGATCCGACAGCTTGTAGACTCACTGCTGTGCAGTCACATCAGATCAGGAGCAGGATCGGCTATCAAGGAGCAGGATCGGCTAATCAAGGAGCAGGCCCATCAAATAGCTGCTCAGAGCCTCGAGATCGCCCAACTCCAAGAGCATAGAGTCACTTCTGCTAAGAAAATTGAAGAGTTGGAGAATGCTAAGAAGACCATGTTGGACCAAAAGAACCAATGAGCCTGATCAGAGAAACCTCTAAGTCCCACAGGACATCACAACATTGAAGAAGACCTGATCAGCTGTTCTACAAAGTCTGAAGAGTACAACTGCTGAAGTACGTCTGAAGTACTGAAGACAAAGACTGAGACAACAGCTGAAGATCTAAAGTCTGAAGACTTCAACAAGTACTGAAGACAAAGACTGAAGATCAACAGCTGAAAGACAAAAGTCTGATGTACAAGTACTGAAGACATCAGCTGATGTTAACAGCTGATGACAACAGCTGAAGAGGGCTTCTTCAGTTGTTGTGATGGTTTTTCTTCATCAGTAGTTTTCTTTTTCTTTCAGTAGTTGTTTTTCCTTTTCAGTACTTGTAAACAACTGAAGAGGTTGTTCTTCAGTTGTTGTAGTATCAGTAGTTTTATGTTTTTCAGTAGTTGTAAATAGAGTTTTAACACTTAGGAACATTTGTAAGAAGATGTCAGTTGTTGACATCTTCAGTAGTTGTTAAACATCAGTAGTTATAAAACGGTTACATGTCACTTTCAGTGACATCAGCCTACGTCATTCTTTCCTTTATAAGGAAAGATGACTCACCTGTAATCGTGCCTCAGAGGCCGACAATCTTAATGCAATATTCCTTTTGTCTGATATTTCTCTCTCTATAACAAAATTCTTTTATCGCTTTATCGAATGTTCTTGCTTGAATTTGTCTAATTCTGAGCTATTCCGCTGCTATATCTGTTCAATCGATTAAACCTGGAGGCTGAGATCCTAACAAATGGTATCAGAGCTTTTTAATCATTGATCGATCTAACAATTGATCATTGAAACTGTTCAATCGCTCTAAGTTTGATCGAATTAGCAAATTCGCAAGGATCTGTTATAGAGATTGAGAGTGTATCGCTTCTGGCCGTTTTATTTGAGGTTTTGTGTGGTTCTGAGCTAAATTTATTGTGATTTTACTTGAATCTGTCTGATTTTCCACAATGACTACTTCTTCGAATGATCCTTTCAATACTGGATCCTCTACCAAGCCTCCGATCTTGGTGAGGAATGAGTATAACATTTGGCAAAGAAGATTGCTCCATCACCTGTCTGTCCATAGCTCAGGTTGTTGGACATCTGTGGTACATGGACCACATAAGCCAATGGTGAATGATCCGGAAACAAACCAGTTGGTTCCAAAGAAGAAGGAGCAATACTCCGATGAGGACAAGAAGTTGTTTGAAATCGATGCAAAAGCCCATGGAATTTTGGCTATGGCTATTCCTAATGAGATTTACTCTGGCCTTCTGCATTGTGAGTCTGCTCATGACCTCTGGAAAGCCATCAAAGAACAATTTGGTGGTACTGATGAGGTTTTAGCAAACAACAGGGAAATCCTCGCCCAACAATATGAGACTTTCTCTCATAGAAAGGGTGAGACTCTGACTCAACAATTTGAGCGGTTTTCATGTTTAATCTCTGAATTGAAAATGGTTAAACATGAATATACCAGGAGTCAGATGAACCATAGATTCCTAAGATCACTGCCTGAGAGATGGAACACATATACCATTGTTCTACGCTCAAATGCTGATGTTGATCGCCTATCTCTCACCCAACTTCATGGGAAACTGCTTACATTCGAGAGAGAGATAGAGCAGAAAAGGAAATTGGCTTCATCTGGCAAGCTCACTGAGGATTTTGTCCAAGGGAACACTGCCCTGATTGGACATCAAGAGTCAGAATATGCGTCATCTGAAAGCCAGTATGATGAGCATATTGATTTCTCTACAAACACTTCTGAGCCTGCCTTTGTGAGTGTTGATAGTTATTCTGCTGGTAGTAATAGTGACAATCTATGTTTCATCATGGATGATCTCAATGGGATTGCTGATGATGACTTAGAAGAGATGGATATTTTGAGCCAAATGGCCTTGATAAATATCAGATCTCAGAAGTTCTACAAAAGAACTGGAAGGAAATTCCCAGGACTCTCTGGCAAAACCAAAGTTGGTTTTGACAAGAGTAAGTTGAAGTGCCATAAATGCCACAGGCTTGGACACTTTGCAAGAGAATGTAGATCATCTGGATCTAACTCTCCTGCACCTTTTGTGACTTACCCTGGCAATAGTCAACAGAACAGAGGGCAACAACCTGTCAATTCTGGTTATCATCATCAACCACAATCTCCTGCATATTTTGTTCCACAGGGGCCAATGCCATATCCATACCCCTGCTATTACATGCCACAACCAGGCCAGGTTCAAGCACCCCTGCTCAGCAACCACATGCACTCCCTGAGCCTCAACCATCCCAATCTCATCAACCTAATCAACTTCAACAACACAGCTTCTTCACACCAGGAGTTGTTGACTGGAGCAGTTTACCAGATGATGTTCTGGTAATGAACAACTGTTCTCAGGTGCTGGTCAACATGGTGGTGAGCATCCTTTTGGAAATCTAGCTCTCATGACTTTGGAATCCTCTGATGGATCATCCTCAAGTACCTCTTCAACACAGGTATCACAGGTATCTTCTGAGGCTAAGGCCAATTATGTTCTGAAACTTGCATAGCAGCATTTGCCTCTATTAGAGAAGCAAATGTGGCTTTAATCAATAAAAATGTAGAGCTAGAACAAGTAATTTCCAAAAATAAAGCTGAGTTTGAGTCTGTGCTAAAAGAGAAAACTGATGAGATTTATAAATTAAAATGCCAAATCTCTGAGGATAAGGCTAGGGAGGATGTACTCTTAGAGAAGTACAAAGACCTCAAAGATACTCTTGTTGTCACCAAGTAGAGTGTGATCGATGGGTACAATCTTGCAAGGGCTTTGAAATGCTTCTTAGTAAGCAAACAGCTTCCAATGTGAAGTTTGGAATTGGTTATAATCACACTGCTCCTCCTACAGATTTTGCTTCAAGAGCAGGAGTAGAATCTGATGGAGAAAGTAATGACCAATCCACCTCATCATGTGATTCACTACTTGATAAAGCACCATCAGTAGTTGAAGTCAGTAGTAATCCCTCTGTGAACCTATCAGCTGATATTGATGGTTCAACTGCTGACACTCACATGATCAATGAGTTGATCAACCCAAGTGTTATCCCTAGAAGTACTGAGGTACTGGAGAGCAGGGGATAACATCTGGAGTTCAAATCCCAATGACTGACAGCACTGAAGAGAAGAAAACTGTCAGTAGGAAGGATTTGAAGCCTACTAAGGGAGTTGACAAGAAGGCAAAAAGTGCTTCTAAACTGCTGAAGAGCAAGTCTTCAGTAGTTTCATCTCCTTCAGTTGATGATCAACAGAAGATGAAGAAGAAACCATGTGAAATATGTGGTCTATTCAATCATCTCACAGATGATTGTTGGTACAAAAAGGGATCCAAACTCAAACAAAAGGAGAAAATTAAAGAAAACTTGGCTAAAATGAAAACTGAGTTTGAGTCCAAGTTTGTACCAGCAGCATCAAATCCTGTTACTCCTATGTCCAAAAAGAATCTAAAAGGGAAGGAGTGCAACAGGCAACAGCTGAGGTTGCTCAAAAGAAGATGGTGCAACACAAGAACTCATCATCAAACACCAATACCAATGTGTCTGAAGAGCTGAAAGCTCTTTCCCAGAATCAGACACAGCTGGTAATGATGGTTCAACATCTGTTGGGAAGAGTTAACCAACTTGATGGCCCTGTGTTGAAACCCCAGAAAAGGAGATCCAAGCCAAGGATTCCTCTTCTACACCATCTCCTTCACCTCAAGCTATTGTGTCCAATAAACCTGTTAGTTTACCATCTATTGATGAAACCAGGCCCAAAAAAAAAGGTTTGGGTCTCCAAAACTAACTGATTGTTTATTAATGCAGGTTCTTCTTCAACATGCCAAAGTAGCATCTGGTATGTAGACAGTGGGGGATCTATGCATATGACTGGGAACAACTCACTTCTTAATGACTACTCTCCAGGAAGGAAGGGTTTTGTTTCCTTTGGCAATGATGCAAGAGGTTACATCATCGGGAAGGGCTTTGTTTCCAATGGGGAAATAAAGTTTGATGATGTCAACCATGTGGAAAATCTCAAGTATAACTCTTGAGTGTCAGTCAATTGTGTGACAAAGGCCATGTTGCCCTTTTCACAAGCCAGAACTGCAGGATTCTGTCATCCAAAGTTCTGAGTTTGATTGAAAGGTATTGGATGCTCACACTCTCCTGAAGGCCAACAGGACAGGAAGAGTGTATGCCTTAGATCTTTCCAAGAAAATATCTCAAAGGTCATCCTTGCCTATTTTCCAAGGCCTCTCCTCAAGAATCTAATCTATGGCATAGAAGGCTGGGACATGTTAACTTCAAGAACATGAATCAGCTGATACACCATAGTTTAGTAAGGGGAATGCCTATGAAGGAGTTCAAGTGTGACAACAACTGCACTGCTTGTTTGAAAGGAAAACAGCACAAGGTTTCATTCCCACCTATTGAAGAACCAAAGTCCACTGCCTGCTTACAACTTCTTCACATGGATCTCTTTGGTCCTGTGAGAGTGATGAGCATGGCAAAGAAGAAATACTGTCTGGTAATTGTGGATGATTACTCCAGATTTGTATGGACTTTCTTTCTACATTCAAAGGATGAAGCTGCACAGAAGATCATAAACTTTGTGTTGTATGCTGAGAAGCAGTATTCCCTCTCAGTCAAGTGTATTAGAAGTGACAATGGAACATTCAGGAACAATACACTTGATGAGTTCTACCTTTCCAAGGGAATAAAGAGACAGTTTAGTATTCCAAGAACTCCTGAACAGAATGGAGTTGTGGAGAGAAAGAACAGGACCCTCATTGAAGCTGCAAGGTCTATGTTGGCTGATTCTGGACTGCCATTGACCTTTTGGGCTGAAGCTGTCAACACAGCATGCTATGTGCAGAATAGAGTGCTAATAAATCAGAGGTTGATGAAGACTCCATATGAAGTTCTACATCATTTGGCCCCTCTCATTTCATTCTTTAGAGCATTTGGGTGTCCCTGTTTCATTCTCAACACAAAGGATCAGCTCCAGAAATTTGATCCTAAGGTGGATGCAGGGTACTTTGTTGGTTATTCATCAACTTGCAAGGCATACAGAGTCTTCAACTGCAGAACAAAGATGGTTGAAGAGACTCTACATGTCAAGTTCAATGAATCTCCAAAGGACAAGATTCCACAAAGCCCTGTGGAGCTCTTTGATTTGGACATACTGCAATATGTTCCTTATCAATCTCCTGCTGTTGCTCCTGTCAACAGTTCACCACCTGGTGTTACTACTGAAGATGATGATGATAGTAGTAATCACCTCTTCAGGTTTAGTGACCAACTGCCTGAGTCCTCTAAACCTGATGCTCCTGTAGCTCCAGCAGCACCATCCACAACAAATGCTGATGAGATTTCTGCATCCTCAACTTCATTTGAGTTGCCACCATCTTCATGGTTTCAAGAATCTGCATCAACATCTGCTGCTGCTGAAGGTCCTACAAACACTTGCACAGATTTGATTGTTTACCAAGAGCTGAAAAATCACCCAATGACTCAAATCCTTGGTGATATCAATGCTGGTGTTTCAACCAGAAGCCAGTTGTCCAATTTCTGCTTCTATGCTCTCTTCATCAGTCAGCTAGAGCCAAAGAACTATCATGTAGCTTTGAGAGACAATGGATGGGTTGAAGCCATGCAGCTTGAGCTTCTTCAGTTCAAAAAACAGCAAGTGTGGGAGCTTGTTCCTCTACCCCCAGGTAAGTGTGCAATAGGCACTAAATGGGTGTTTAGGAATAAAACTGATGAAAATGGGCTAATTGTTAAGAACAAGGCCAGACTGGTTGTGCAGGGGTTTGCACAAGAAGAAGGTATTGATTATGATGAAACCTTTGCCCCTGTAGCCAGACTGGAGGCAATTAGATTGTTTTTAGCCTATGCTGCACTCCACAATCTTAAAGTTTTTCAAATGGATGTCAAAAGTGCTTTTCTATATGGTACATAAAAGAAGAAGTTTATGTGTGTCAACCACCAGGTTTGAGGATAATAAGCACCCAGAATGGGTATATAAGCTTGATAAAGCTCTTTATGGGTTGAAACAAGCACCTAGAGCCTGGTATGAGACCTTATCAAACTTTCTTCTACAGAATAATTTCACTAGAGGCTCCATAGATAAAACTTTATTTATTAAGAAGGTGGATCAGCATAAGCTACTTGTTCAAATTTATGTTGATGATATTATATTTGCATCCTCTGATCCCAATTGTGTGAGGATTTCCAAACCTTAATGCAACAGAAGTTTGAAATGAGTGCAATGGGAGAATTACAGTTCTTTCTAGGTTTGCAAATCAAACAAAAAGCTGATGGAATTTTCATTCATCAGTCTAAATACACAAAAGATCTTTTGAATAAGTTTGATTTACAAAACTGTAAACCCTGTTCTACTCCCATGTGCAACACCACACAATTGGATGTTGATCAGAAAGGTAAAGATGTTGATGAAACTCTTTACAGATGTATGATTGGTTCCTTGATGTATTTAACAGCTTCTAGACCAGATATTATGTTTGCTACATGTGTTTGTGCTAGATTTCAGGCTGCACCTAAGGAGTCTCATCTGATTGCAGTCAAGAGGATCTTTAGATATCTGCAAGGTACACAATCTCTAGGCTTATGGTATTCCACTGGACATTCTTGCAAATTAGTTGCTTTCTCTGATAGTGACTATGCAGGGTGTAAGTTGACCAGGAAATCAACTTCTGGTGGATGTCAATTCCTAGGCAACTGTTTGATTTCTTGGCAGAGTAAGAAACAAACATCTGTTGCTACATCCACTGCTGAAGCCGAGTACATTGCTGCTGCAAGTTGTACATCCCAATACTCTGGCTTCAGAATCAACTTTTGGATTATGGCATTACAGAGACTAAGACTCCATTATTAATGGATAGTGCTTCAGCTCTTTGCATTGTCAAAAATCCAGTCCAGCACTCTAGGACCAAACATATAGAAATTAGACATCATTTTATAAGAGATTGTTTTGAAAAGGGTCTAATTAATCCTATGTTTGTGCCTAGTGCTGATGAGCTTGCAGACATTTTTACTAAGCCTTTGGATAGTTCAACTTTCCACAACCTGGTGTTAAGGCTTGGTATGCTGCAGCTAGAATAAGTGACAACTACTGATGATCTCAGTAATTACTGATGATCATTGGTAACCATGTCACATATAGTACTGATGAGTTATTTTACCCTCAGTAGTTTTTATAACTACTGAAGGCTAAATGCTTTAAGTACTGTACTTTATCTGTTCTAAACTACTGATGTAGTTACAACTACTGAAATCAGTAGAAACAGATAAGTACTGATGTCCTATGAAACAACTGAAAACAGCAAAAAGGCTGATGAGTAAGTGTTGAGGACAGTATGAAACAGCTGAAAGGCTATGAATTGACGACAACTACTGATGAGTACTCTCTCTTCAGTAGTTCACAAACTGCTGTTTCTTCATATAACAACTGAAGCAATACCATGTCTTCAGTAGTTTCACAACTACTGATGACTAACACCAAGTCTTCAGTTGTTTACAACTGATGGCAAACCCACGGTCTTCAGTAGTTTCACAACTACTGATGACTAATACCAAGTCCTCAGTTGTTTCAACATCTGAAGTCCAACTTGTCTTCAGTAGTTTTTAAAACTACTGATGCCTAAATCAGAGACTTCAGTTGTTTCAACGTCTGATTGTAAACACCATGTCTTCAGTTGTTTTATAACTGCTGACCACACCAATACCATCAGTCGTTTCAACCTCTGAAAGTTAATACCACGTCATCAGTTGTTTCAAATACTGATGACTAACACCAAAACCTTCAGTCGTTTCATAACCCGTACCCTATATATATCTGATCCCTCTTTCAGAGTTTTTCATTCTTTCACGACCTAAAATTTCAAAAGCTCTGAAAACCTTTCACCTTCATTAATGGCGACCATGCAACTCAAGCCTCGACACAACTGTGTCGCGTACCTCACTAAATCGCCCTTCTGGACCAAATTCGATAATGCTATAGATCTTATGGTCCAATCACCACTGAAAACGGCTTTCCTCCTAAATCCAATCATTTATGCCGATTCGCTACATCAGTTTTGGACGAATGCAACTGTTAATGGAGAATCTATCCATTCGTCCATCAACTCTCATAAGGTGGTCATCTCTACTGCTACCATCCGCCAGATATTACTATTAGATGATGCTGCCTACCCTGTTGGATATCCTAAGCGCCAACTTGATCTTTCATTTGGACAACATGGATATCAAGGTGATCTTAGTGCTTCGACCATCCTGAAGAAACATTTTCCAGATGCTGAACGCTTGATTTTCATATGGTAAATGTTTGCCTGGCCTCGAAGACTTCTTCTTGGGATCAACTGTCTTCCAGATGGCAACAGGTACTGTTCTCTATCCTTGAACAAGAACCACTAAACTTTTCTGAAATAATTTTTCTTGAAATCAAGGATATGGCCACAAAACCACTTTCTAACCGTTGGATACTATATCCTCGGTTTATAATGGCCATAATAGAGAATCAGCTTCATGCTGAGGGACTAGTTGGTCTGGGAGTCCCTGCTTTGGCTGTATTGCCGGAGGTATACTCCCGACACAACACTGACCAAACTCTCAAACAGGCTGCCAAGCTGCGCAAACCCACGCAGCTGGAACCCACAGCCTCCACTTCCACATCCAAAGTCCCCTCCAAACCCACAAAGAAGAAGCCTAAGAGGCTACTCAGGGAGTTGAGTCCCCTGAGGATGCTCCTGCTGCACCAAGCAGGTTATCTCTACTGGCAATAACCCCCCAGTAGAGACTATGACTCCACCAACCGAAGCCGCTCAGGTTTCCTCTCAAAAGGAACCTGATGCAACCACTCAAAGGGAAGCCACACTGCTGGATCCTCCTCACTTGAGGGGATTACCATTGAAGAGCACCACTCGTCCCGGGTGCACACTGCTTCCACACCCTCTCCTGATGCAACCGCCCCTCAAAGCCCTACAATAATTGTTGCAAAAGTGCTGACGCAGTTGCATTCCTCCCCCCCACCCAGACACCAATTACTACTGGGATAACCTCAACATCTGAGGGGGAGGATCACAATGCTTCTGTCAACCCACAGCACAGGGGTTATCATGTTCCATCTTCTAGTGTAGACAAGGAGGTGCGAACTTCTGGTGAGGCTGCCACTGCCTCTGACTCAGCAAATGACAGGGTGCAGTTGGTAACATCTCTAAGACCTCACCAGCGGCAACAGCTGATGAAGGACATAGTCCTGAGGCTGGAAGTCCCCAGAACAAGAACAGAACAAGGGCACATGCTATAATTGATCTACACTCAAGGCATGTTCATCCTGACTCTGTCAGGAGGTCAGGTGATTCAGTATCAACTGATGATGACCTGAGCTTCTTCTATGATGTAGTTGCTCAAAACACCATCCTAGAGGATGAGGTTAGCAGACTCAAAGAGCTGCTGGCCAAGATGTCTCAGGATGAAAGTCCATCTGCCACCACAATACACCCACAGATGGCACCTTCTTCTGAAGGTCCCCTAAACACTCAGCCAATCCATACTTCCAAGCCACCAGCCTCTGCTTTTGGCACTGATTCTCAGGAACAGAACCATCCTGATCAATCAGTTGCTACCCTTCAAAAATCCCTACCTCTCATCACTCCCATGATCACAGATATAGTGATCAAAGCCATTGATGAGAGGCTTCCTACAATAATACAACCCCTGGTGGAGGAGTTGGTGACCAAATCACTTTCTACTGCTCAAACCCTTGCACCCAATGCAACCAAAAGGGGAGAGTCAGTTAGTTAAAGGAAAAAGGAAGAGGACAGATGGGGAGAAGGAGAAAGAATCAGAGAAGTAAATGAGAAGGAGAAGGAGAGTGAGAAGAGAGCTGAAGTGAATGAAAGTCAAAAAGACTTTCATGTCACATATCAAAAGAGGAAAGGAGAGTCTGAGAAGGAGAAGGAGCTGAATGATATGGTGAAAGAAGCTGATGCCAACCATAACCGTTCAATGGATAAAATCATTGAACAGTTATATAGGCAGGGTTTTGACATCCAACAACTAGACTCCGAGATCAGAAGGTTGGAAACAGAGGAGATCAACTCAAGATGGGCTAGCTATGATGCCTTAGAAAGAGAAAGGCTGGAGATAATGATCAGATTTATAGCTAAATACTTGGAAGATCTCTGATGAAATAAGGGCCTGGACCAGGGACAACATCTTGGCAATAACCACCAAGATTTGTTCGTCTGAAGCATACTCCAAAGGTTTAGTGATTGAGGCATTGAATGAAGCTGGGGTTGGGAACCGAAAAGAACTGACAAAATTTACTAAAGCCTCCCTTACAGCCAAAATGCTAAAACAGTCTGAAAAGCCTCTATCCTCAAAATCACTACCTCCACAACCCACTAAAACAACCCCTTTACCCTCTAAACCAACCATCCAACCCACAAAACCAAATCCTTTACCCCCAAAACCCACTGCCAGTGATGTACCTAGACAAAAGAAAAGAAAGGTACTGAGGCCTGATGAAGATGAAGAGGAGGATGAAGACAGACTGCCACTCTCTGCAGTTATTACTTTGCCTAAGGCTAAACCAATGTCCATCACTCCTGCTTCTCAAATGCATGATGTGATGATAAAGATTGAAGAGGAACAGATGCAAAGACATGATGAGGAAATGCTGAAAAGCATTGACAAAGCATATGCCACATCCTCTTCAATGATTAGCATGAAGAAAGAAGTATTAAGATTGTACACCCTTGCTAATACCTTTCAATACCAAAGGGAAAAAGTAAGGATATGGCCTGATCCTAGGGTGGCACACCGGATTGTCAAGAAAGAAATTCCTTCAAAATACAAGGGCCAAGTGAAGAGGGTTGTCGACGAAGACATCACTGTGGTTCTTGTAGTGTCCCCTTGGGAAATTGTTGAAGAGTTCAAGAAAGCCTATGAAGCCAAACAACCACCTCAAAAGATGTTGGAGAACAAAATCATAAAGAAGGGATTGGTTTACAAAAGACTTGAAAACTTCAAACAAGAAGCTCAACCTGCTCTTAGAAGGGACTCATCCAGATGAGTTTGCTTATAGACAAATAACCACGGTTGAGCTCAAGAATGGAAAACAGGCCAAGTACATATCTGAAGTGTATGGCCGAGAAGGATTATTTGATGGTGTGCCCGAGGTGCTGACAATGGATGAGCAGATCATGTTTCTAAGGGCTTACACCAGGGAATCATATAGGCTGATACACGGGAAGTAGATCTCATGGTTGGGATAACAGCTCGGTGTCCAAGTCCCCAATACAGAGCTCCCAACCATATCATGCCAAACAGATCATCAGAGACTTCTTCCCAGGCCGGTGCTGAAAAAGGTCACTTCTCATCTGATCAAGAGGATAAAAAGACAATCTATCTGCCAAAATAAGTGGGACTCGTCAATAACTTAGAGGTTTTGGCTGCATTGGTTCAGGGGGAGTTTGTTGGACCAAAAGAACCAATGAGCCTGATCAGAGAAACCTCTAAGTCCCACAGGACATCACAACAGCTGAAGAAGACCTGATCAGCTGTTCTACAAAGTCTGAAGAATACAACTGCTGAAGTACGTCTGAAGTACTGAAGACAAAGACTGAGACAACAGCTGAAGATCTAAAGTCTGAAGACTTCAACAAGTACTGAAGACAAAGACTGAAGATCAACAGCTGAAAGACAAAGTCTGATGTTCAAGTACTGAAGACATCAGCTGATGTTAAGCTGATGACAACAGCTGAAGAGGGCTTCTTCAGTTGTTGTGATGGTTTTTCTTCATCAGTAGTTTTCTTTTTCTTTCATAGTTTGTTTTCCTTTTCAGTACTTGTAAACAACTGAAGAGGTTGTTCTTCAGTTGTTGTAGTTCAGTAGTTTTATGTTTTTCAGTAGTTGTAAATAAGATGTTTAACACTTAGGAACATTTGTAAGAAGATGTCAGTTGTTGACATCTTCAGTAGTTGTTAAACATCAGTAGTTATAAAACGGTTACATGTCACTTTCAAGTGACATCAGCCTACGTCATTCTTTCCTTTATAAGGAAATGACTCACCTGTAATCGTGCCTTAGAGGCCGACAATCTTAATGCAATATTCCTTTTGTCTGATATTTCTCTCTCTATAACAAAATCTTTTATCGCTTTATATCGAATGTTCTTGCTTGAATTTGTCTAATTCTGAGCTATTCCGCTGCTATATCTGTTCAATCGATTAACCAAGAGCTGAGATCCTAACAGACCATCATGGTTAAACTTAAAGGATCTAAAGATGAGTCCTCTGAGATTAAGAGGGAGATTGTTATGATAGGATGATTATGTCTGGATGAAGATGAAGAGAGTGACGATGATGAGAAGTATAGTAAGGGGATCACCTGCATCGGCCACTGCTACAGATCATGAGAAAAGGACTAAGAATAGACAAGATCATCAGCTTCTACCTCTTACCTCCTCAAAGTGATAAACCATGATCCAAGATAAAGTAACGATTAGAATGTTTTATGTTATTTATCTCTTTGTATTTGAATCATGTAATTGAACACAATGTATTTAATTTTTATATTCCTTTAATGCTTTTCTGGTTGATCAACTACTAATGATTTTGTGTAAATGTTTGTAAACCAAACAATCAATCTTACCAAGAGAATGAGTTTGATGTTGCTTTCCCCTTCACAGGTTAAGTCTCATTAACGTGATACTTGACCTGCAAGGGATAGTCTGGAGTTCAGTGAATTATACCCCTGAAGAAGGGGAAAATATCATGACTTATCAAATGAGCACTCGTAGAGCTTTTCGACTAAATCCAGATGAATAGTAAAAGATGCCCGACATGCGATTCGACTAGTGACGAAGAGTTCAACAATGTTGATGAGGTAGAGATCGAGAGATGTCCACTGCCGAGGAGTACCCTCAGTACGCTGACAATGAAGGTAATGTGGTCCCCAATCTGGGTGAATCCCTTGTCAGCGATACTATTGAGGTCTTGAACAATATGGAGCAAGAATCAGAGAAAGCAGAAGACACAGCTCAAGCCTCAAATAATGATGTTGACATTCGAAAGGTTGAGTGGGCTGCTGTGTTTGAAGAAGTTAGAGCCCAACGTACTACACCAAAGAAGGATTCCTACACCAAACTTTACAGAGTCAAGAAACATCATAATGTGTCAGTAGGATTATAGCATGGGCATATTTTGATGACCTTAACGTCTATGCAGTTAATAGAGAAAAGGGCATAGAGTACTTCAGATTCCCACATGATCTGAAGACCCTACCAGTTTTGAGCTCAACCAGCTGGCCAAACTAAGGCTTTTGTATGCTGACACGAGAAGATGTCAGGCTGGTTTGAGACTGCCCTAAAGAAGGAGTACCATACTAGATGGGTTAACTTCAGACCTCAACAACCTACTAGGTATATCAGAAGGTCTGAGGTTGATGTCATTACTGGCAAGCCTAAGATAGTGTTGAAGTGGAATCCTCGTCACACAATGTCAAGAATCCCACTCAGGGAAATGCCATAGGATTTCACTCCCATTTTAAGTGGTGGTATTATGATTGGAGAACATGAAGCGGTCATAGTCTTAAGTAAAGCGGGACAATGGATACTATCAGGTATTCGACCCGATGTGCTTACAAACTTGTCGGAAAGTGATGTCTATACGCTATACAAGTGGCCACTATTCTATGATACGCAAGATATTGTACAAGCTCTTCAGTTCCAGAAAGTTATACGACTCTGCTTCATGTTTAAGATTCACACGGGAGTCACAAAAGAGGAGAAGTACGAGAAATACAAAGAGGTTATGCAGTAAACAAGAGATTAGAGAGATCTAGGTCCAAGGGGGAGTTTGTTGATACATGTATGTCCCTAGATCATGATATGAAATGTAATAGATCTTGTTTATCTGATTCTAGTGTAATTTCTTATGATTAATGAGATGATATTGGTTGTTTGTGATTTGTAATGATTAATATTTCATTATAAATTGATATTAAATTAATTAATTAGGTTAGTGATTGGTTGAATGTTTACATACAATGTTTACTAATTAATACATTCAAACTTAAAATAATAAAGTTATCATGCGAATGGACCATTAGCATGAACAACTTCATACAAATGACTCAGTCGCACGACTGAACCAGGAGACTGGATCAGTCGTATGATTGTAACATAAGATTGGCTCAGTCGTGCGAATGAATCAACCGCATGGCTCAATCGCACGACTGAACCATACTAATGGTTCAGTCGCACGATTGAATAATACCAACCTATAAATACAACTCAATTCATGAAAAATAAAAAACTCTCGATCAATTACGATTCCAGACGTACCCTAGCCGTCCAGAAACCTCCCAATTCGTTCTCCAAGTTCACTGAACACATTAGATCGATTCCCAATCGATTTCTAACGTTAGTTTCAATTCTTGATTGATTCTTCGTGTGTTCTCACTGATTGGATCGCCAATCAAATAAGATTCCGCACTATTTGATCTGGTTTACACGCTAATCACTATGTATATCGTTCAAATACCAGGTCCTAACAAAACTTAGTCTCAAACTCAGTTTTCATTTCATCCATCTAGATTTTAATGAGCTTATCTCTATTGAGTTTGGAACCCTTCTGTATCAACATTCATCAGAAATATGATTGAATTTACCACATATTTCACATGGCTTATTCTTCATCTTGGATTGATTAACTGCTGATGTGGAAACTACTGAAGGTGTGCTCTTCAGTACTTTCCTCCTTTCAGTAGTTTTGTTCAGTACCGAAGAATCTGTAACGACTGAAGAGTTGTTCTTCAGCTGTTTATTGTCAGTAATTGTTAATCCATTTATTTCAGCTGGTTTGAAATGCTTTTCAGTTGTTGTAACTTGCCTTTTAGTACTTAAGTTACTTTGAGGAACAACATCTGAAATACTCAGCTTCATGTGCTTATCAGTAGTTAACCCATCAGCCAATTGACTTGCTGAGGTATCAACCCTTATTTCATCTTGTGATTTTGGGAGATCACTTGTGGATGATGCACATGATAATATGGTTTGGAGATTGCTTTCACTTTTAGATTTTACTATTGGTTTTGGAGTAAAATCTGTTGGAGGTGCAATATGGTTATAACCAATTCCAAACTTCACATTCGAAGCAGAATGCTTACTGAGCAGCATTTCAAATCCCCTGCAGGATGACACCCAGCGGTCACACTCAACTTGGGTAACTGCAAGTTTTTCTTTGAGTTCCTTATGGTTCTCAAGAATGACCTCTAGCTTAGCCTTTTCATCATTTAATTGGCATTTAAGCTTATAAATCTCATCATCTTTGTCCTTAAGGACAGACTCATATTCAGCCTTTCTTTTGGAAATAGTTTGCTCAAGCTCTAGAGTTTGATTAATTACAGCTACATTTGCTTCTCTAATAGAGACAAATGCATCTATGCAAGATTCAGAACAAAGCTTGGCCTTAGCCTCAAAAGATACCTAGGTTACCTATGAAGAAGATGCATTGGAGCATGAACCCTCAGTAGATTCCAGGGCCATGAGAGCTAGATTCCCAAAAGGATTTTCACCACCATGTTGACCATCACCAGTAAATAATTGCTCAGTACCAGAGAGATCATCTGGTAAACTGCTCCAGTCAACATTACCAAGGGTGAAGAAGCTGTGATGAGGTTGTGATTGAGATGGTAGAGGCTCAGGTAATGCTTGTGGTTGTTGTGCAGTAGGAACTTGAACTGGATTAGGCTGAGGCATGTAATAGCAGGGATACGGATATGACATTGGACCCTGAGGGACAAAATATGCAGGCGAAGCAAGTTGTGAATGATGACCAGAACTAGCAGGATGTTGCCCCCTATTTTGTGGACTAGTGCTTGGAAAAGTCACAAAGGGTGCAGAGGAGTTAGATCCAGATGATCTACACTCTCTTGCAAAGTGTCCAAGCCTTTGGCATTTGTGACACCTCAACTTACTCTTGTCAAAACCAACTTTGGTTTTGCCAGAGAGTCCTGAAATTTCCTGCCAGTCCTCTTGTAGAACATCTGAGATCTGATATTAATCAAGGCCATTTGGCTCAGAATATCCATCTCTTCTAGATCATCATCAGTTATTCCTTTCAAATCATCCATGATAAAACATAAATTGTCACTATTACAGCCTGAGTGACTATCAACACCAACGAATGCATGATCTGAACTGTTTGAAGAAAAATCTATATGCTCATCATAATTACTTTCAGATGCAGCATATTCTGACTCATGACCAACCAAGGCAGTGTTTCCTTGTACAAAGTCATCAGTGAGCTTTCCTGATGATGCCAGTTTCCTTTTCTGCTCTATCTCTCTCTCAAATGTAAGTAGTTTCCCATGAAGTTGGGTGAGAGATAGTTTATCCAGATTTGCACTGGAGCATAGGACAATAGTGTATGTGTCCCATCTCTTAGGCAGTGATCTAAGGAATCTATTGTTCATCTAGCTATTGGTATATTCATGTTTGACCATTCTTAGCTCAGAGATCAAACAGGAAAAATGCTCAAACTGTTGAGTCAGTGTCTCACCCTTCCTATGAGAGAATGTTTCATATTGTTGATCTTCAGACTTTGGTCTTCAACTGTTGAAATCTTCAGTACTTTAGTCTTCAGCTGTTGAAGTCTTCAGTACTTTAGTCTTCAGCTGTTGAAGTCTTCAGACTTTGTCAAACAGCTGATCAAGTCTTCAGCAGTTGTTGTGATGTCTGTGGGACTTAGAGGTTTTTTCTGATCAGCCTCATTGGTTCTTTTGGTCCAACACCATGTCACGCCTTTGTGACGAATGATAAAGAGGTATATTTAGGGTTTGCCAATGGATATTTGTACGCACATGATCGCTGCGTGACCGAGCACGTTTAGATCGGCAGTTGATTTGGCAGGAAGATTGTATGATGAGCGAGAGGTGGTGGTGGTTGAGGCAAGCAAGAAGGGTGCTGGAGATCAAAGATGGAATGGGAAGAGGTTTGTTCGGGGTGGTGCCTCGACGAGTAACAAGAACGCATGGGTGGACGAACGTCGTGTGGTCACGTCTAGTGTAGGATCGAAGAAGTGTGGCAAATGCAGGAAGGAGCATTCAGGGGAATGTAGATGGGGATCAAACATCTGTTTCAAGTGTGGGAAGCCTGGTCATATGGCTAGAGATTGTGGGACTATGAGGTGTTTCAGCTATGGGGAAAGTGGTTACATGAGTAGGGAATGTAAGAAGTCGAGGGCTGAGGGTTCTGGGTGAAGAAGACTAGAGGAGAAGTGTCGAGGGCGAGCGCCAAAGCATTTATGATGATGTAGGAGGAAGCTAGAACGGACCCTGATGTTATGTCAGGTACGTTCTAGTAAACCAAACTTTAGCCTCCGTGTTATTTCATTCTGGTGCGAGTAAAAGTTTTATTTCTGCTGCTTTCTGTGCTAACTGGTTGTTAGTAGTAGGAGTGTTGATGCGCCCTTTAATGTAGAAACTGCCATAGGTAAGTCTACCAGGATTTCTGAGATGATAGAAGGCTGTGATGTGGAACTAGAAGGTCATAAATTTCCTGTTAGACCATTCGTGATGACTTTAGGTGGTTTTAATGTGGTTCTTGGGATGGATTGGTTAGCGGAATACAAGACGAACATTGTGTGTCGCAAGAAGATAATTCGTTTGACAAGGCTCAGGGCTATGGTGACGGTTTATGGGGATCGGGTCATGACGATCCTGAAAGTAATCTTAATAGCGGTGGCGAGAAAGTGCATGAGGCATGGATGTAGTGCCTACTTGGCTTATGTGAAGGATGTAGAAACACCAACACCATAAATGTCTGATGTACCGGTTGTGTGTGACTTCCCAGATGTCTTTCCCGAAGACTTAACCGGAGTGCTGCCTGACCAAGAGATCGAGTTTCAGATTGATCTGATATCGGGTTCCCAACCTGTTGCCAAGTCACTGTATCGGTTGGCTCCGACTAAGATGAAAGAGTTGATGGAGCAGTTGCAAGTGCTGCTTTATAAGAGGTTTATTAGATCGAGTATCTCTCCTTGGGGTGCTCCGGTCTTTTCGTGAAGAAGAAAGAAGGCAGTATAAGGATGTGTATTGACTACCATGAGTTCAATAAGTTGACGATAAAGAACCGCTACCCTTACCAAGAATTGATGACTTGTTTGATCAACTTCAAGGTGCCAGTTGGTTTTCAAGGATAGACCTTCGATCTAGTTACCATCAGTTGAAAGTGAAGGAGCAGGATATCCCTAAAACAGCTTTTTGCACGTGTTATGGTCATTACGAGTTTCTTGTCATGTCTTTTGGTTTGACCAATGTGCCAGCTGCTTTTATGGATTTGATGAATCGAGTGTGTCGACCAATGTTGGATAAATCAGTAATTGTGTTTATTGTTGATATTCTGATTTATTCAAAGAGCGAGATAGAGCATGTCGGGCACATTCGGGAGGTTTTGGAGACGTTGAGGAAGGAGAAGTTTTACGCCAAGTTCTCCAAGTGCGCATTTTGGTTATGCGAAGTTCGGTTCTTGGGTCATGTGGTGAATCCCGAGGGAATTATGGTGGACTCGGCAAAGGTGGAGAAGGTGATGCAATGGAAGTCTCCAAAGTCGCCATCCGAGATTCGTAACTTCTTGGGTTTGGCTGGGCTACTACAGAAGATTTATTCAAGACTTCTCTAAGATTGCTTCTCCACTAACCAAGTTGACTCGGAAAGATGTAAGGTTTGTACGGGGTCAAGCTCAAGAGAAGGCGTTCGAGGAATTGAAAGCGAGGTTGACTCAAGCTCCTATTCTGTCGTTACCCGATAGAGTGAAGATCTGGTGGTTTATTCTGATGCTTCCTACTTGGGGTTGGGGTGTGTGTTAATGTAGATAGGGAAAGTTATAACCTATGCATCCTAACAGTTGAAGGTTCATGAGGTCAATTATCCTACTCATGACTTGGAGCTAGCAGACGTGGTCTTTGCGTTAAAGTTTTGGAGGCACTATCTTTACGGGACGTAGTGCACCATATTCACTGACCACAAGAGTTTGAAGTACTTCTTTGAGCAGAAAGATTTGAACATCAAGCAGAGATGATGGTTGGAGTTCATAAACGATTATGATTGCGAGATCCACTATCATCCGGGAAAGCCAACATGGTGGCGGATGCCCTTAGCAAAAAAAAGAGATCTGAGCCGATTCGGGTGAAAGCTTACCAGTTGATCATGACCTCTGATGTGATGAAGCAAGTAAAAGAGTTGCAAGATGAGGCATTGAAAGAAGATCATCTTATGTCTGAAAGAATGGGAGGTCTGGTTGCGGAATGGGTTGAAAACACGCTTGGTGTTAGAACCTAATTTGGACGAATGTGGATTCCTCTTTTTAGGGATCTACGCATGAAGGTTATGGACGAAGCTCACAAGACTCGATACTCCATTCATCCTGATGCCATAAAGATGTATCAAGACTTGAAGAAAGATTATTGGTGGCTAGGTACGTAACACGACATGGTGGAGTATATGAGTAAATGCCTTACTTGCCTACAGGTGAAGGCCGAGCATCAGAAGTCGTATGGGAAGATCCAACCTTTGGATATACCGGAATGGAAGTGGGAGCACATCAACATGGATTTCATTACAAAGCTGTCGCGTACCACGAAAGGGTATGATGCCATATGGGTGATAGTTGACCGTTTGACAAAGAATGCTCACTTCCTACCGATTCACGAGACATATTCATCTCAGAGGTTGGCGGATCTATTCATCAAGGAAATTGTATCTTGTCATGGTGTGTCGGTGTCTATTGTGTCTGATCGTGACACCCGGTTTACATCTAAATTTTGGAAGAAATTCCACGACGCGATGGGGACGAGGTTACATATTAGCACGGCTTATCATCCTCAAACAGATAGTCAGTCAGAAAGGACTATTCAGACGTTGGAGGATATGATTCGTGCTTGTGTTATCGATTTTGGAGGAAGTTGGGATTACCACTTACTGTTAGCTGAGTTCTCATATAACAACAGTTATCATGCCAACATTGGTATGCCACCTTATGAGATACTATATGGTAGGAGACGCAGGACACCCGTGTGTTGGGGTGACATTGGTCAGAAAGAATTAGGAAGCGTTGAGGTGATCGAGGCTATGACTGAAAAGCTTGAAAATATTAAAGCCTTCATGAAGGCAGCCAAAGATAGACAGAAGTTGTATGCTGATAAACGATGTAGACCGATTGAGTTCCAGGTGGGTGAAAGGGTTTTGTTAAAGGTCTCACCTTGGAAGGGTATCATTCGGTATAGAAAGCGGGGCAAGTTTAGCCCGAGATACATAGGGCCTTTCTGAATCATTGCTAGAGTAGGAGAGGTGGCCTATAGATTGGAGTCACCAGATGAGTTAAGTGGAATTCACTCGACATTCCATCTATCACATCTGAGAAAGTGTTTAGTAGACGAGGATATGATTGTACCACTGGAGGATATCGAGGTAGATGAATGGCTCAATTATGTGGAGCAACTAGTGGCGATCATTGATCGAAAAGAGAAGAGGCTAAGAAATAAAGTAGTTCCTCTTGTGCACGTACAGTGGAAGCACAGGAAGGGATCCGAGTCTACGTAGGAGACTGAAGAAGAGATGAGACAGCATTACCCACGTCTGTTTGAGGAATAATAGGTGTCAAGGACGAAACCTATTTAAGGGGGGTGGACTTGTAACACCCGGTTATTTCCTTTGATGCCAAAGAAAGAAGGAAAAGACAAAGAAAAGAAGAAAAGTCCAAAGTCGAGGGACCGAACTTGCCAAACGGGAAAAACTTGAATGAGTGGAGGTATAAGAGGGGGAAGGCAGCCCACACCCTCCCCCACACTCAGAATTTTCGGGTATAGAGAGAAGAGAGGAAGAAAAGTGGTCTCAAGCTTCGGTTTTCGTGGATCTGAGCATGAAAGTTAAGGTGTAGCAGGTTGGATTGAAGCTCAACTCGACAGTGTTATTGTGTGAGTTCTAGGATCCCTCTTTTACATGTTTTCAACTGATTTGGGGCTGGAACACATAGTAAAACCCGTTTTTGAAGTGTGTGTGTTGAACCCATGTGTATGTGTTTGTGTGTGATGGGAGTGGGTTTGTTTTCGGGCTTGTGTGTGCTTGAATGGTGTTGTGGTATGTATTCCTAAGGTTTAGGATGGTTGATTTGGGCTTAGAATAGGTTTCAGAGGGTTTGAAGGCCGAAAAGTGCAGATTGGGTTTGGGATGAACTGCATTCTGCATCAGCTAGGGCTATGCGACCGAATGGCATGCGACTGAGGCTCATTCGCATGTGAGTCGTGCGACTAGAGTCCATACGCTTGTGAGTCGTGTGATTGAGGTTTATTCGCATGGGGTCATGTGACTGGGGTCCATACGCCTAGGTTCATCCGCATAAGGTTCATTCGTATAGGATCCATCCGCATTGGGTCCATTCACCTAATGTTCAGTCGCCTAGGAGGCCACGCGACTGAAAGTTGCCCATACGCCCAAATAGGGAACATGCACCGGGAAAGCATGGTTTCACTTTTTGACTTTAGAAGAGATGGGTAGATGTAAGCTTTGACTTGGAAGGTTCTCGGTGGTTCCTGTAAGTTGACTTTGGAGGTCATAGATGATATGTGGGGCATGTATGTTGTGGTAAGATTTTTTGCTTATGAATGTTGTTATGTATGTATAATTTATACCTCGTATGATGATGTTGTATGTTTATTATGTTCCTTGCATTATTTGATTGTCTTCCCGTGGCTTTACTTGTATGTTAATGAATGAAATGAAAGTATTATGTAACATAAAGTGGAAGATAATGAAAAGAGGAACGAAATGAAGAATGCATGCATTAGTGAATGAACAAACGTAAGAAAGTCTTGCAAACAAATGTGTGGATGTTCACACTCAATGAGGAGTGTTAGCTTAACCGTATGCGGGTTAGCTACCCCAAGAGGATGCACACTAGGCTTGATCCGTGTGATCAAGCATATGTATGTTCACACCCAGTGAGGGGTTGTCAGCTCAACTGTGTGCGGGTTAAATACCCCATGAGGATGCACACAGGGGTTCAATCTTTGTGATTGACCAGATGTATATGGTCCTTGTTGGTTAACCCTAGATAATTGCTTGGTGCTCTAGAGGGGGGTTAAGCACATGACAGGACCTAGATGAAAATGAAAAGATAATAAAAGCACGAAATGAACGATGATGAAGATAATAACTATTATCAGGTGTACGTATGATGTGTGATCACATTCTAAGACTATTATGATTTGAAAAAAGTAAATGATGGTTTTCGAACGAAAGATAAAGTATGTTTTATTATAAAACTAGAACTCACTCAGCAACGCTGACTTTTATGTGTTTCTAGTTGGCAGGTAATGTTACTGAGGATGGCACGGGGCGGCTACTCAGCTCTTTTGGATGACATTCTTTTGTTTAATGTTTTTTCATTGTAATGCGAACGAATGATGTTTTGGAAATGAACGATTGTATTAACTTGCAAAAGCATTCATAATGAAATGAAAAGTTATTTTAATATTCCGTTGCGATGTTTTATGAAGGTTAAATGTAAAGCTTTATGTTTTATGTGCAATGACTACCAGTTGTAAGCATCCCGGGAATGGGGCCTTACAAGCTAGTTATTGAAATTAGTTAAGTTAGGGATTAGAATCATCTCAAAGTTAGAAAAATATACTGGAAAGATACATATTAGATAGTGCCACCTAAAATAAACATGTATATTAATATAGTATTCTAACTTGAATGCTTTAAATTTTAACCTCTTTTAAATGGTAGCATATATGATTTTAATCAATTGAACAACGCACTATAAATCATTCATTCATTAAAGTATTACATGGTTGCAAAATGAATAATATACATATAGTGACACAATACCATGCAAATACAGTTCAAAGAACAAGAACAAGTATGGTTTTGAAGAATGTTGTACATTGCTCTCAAGTACAAAGTAACAAGTGTTACAAAGCATAAAATAAAATTCAAGAACCTGAGATACTTTATACATACTACAACTAGCTATGCTTTGAAAGCCAGCTGGAAACACTAATCTAGACAACAAAATAAATATACAATCAAAAGGTAGATTGCCTTTTGACTTATGCCAATAACATGTCACAGTTCACATCCTAATGTATTGCAAAAAAAGGATAAAAGGTACAAAAGTACCAAGTTATAGACCGAAGACCATATACTACAGTTAACAACAACATGGACCTTTTCACCAACTTGGATAAGTTGGTGAGTCTTTAAAGTGGTAGCAGAAAGTGTGTTAGCTTTATGCAAAAGTTGATCTGAGAAAGCATGTCTTTTCGATCTGTCTTCAGAAGAAATCAGTCTTCAGTCTTTAGGCTTTGGAAGACTTTGTCCTTGAAGCGTAAGACATCACCTTTGGCTTTGGAAGATTTGGTCTCCAGCTTTCGATGATTTTACACTTAGAATGTTTTCTATGAGGAGTGTAAAACTTCCGAAGTAACTTCTACTATGTAGATCATGGATGCATGTTGGAAGCTCTTTGGTTGCTTTGGTTGCATCAGCCTTTCAAGTATAACACTACCAGAACATAGAAACATATCCATATATCGATAGTCCTTGTCAGGATCAAGACCATTCATTTCATTATCAATTGGTTAGGATCCCTTAGACTCTCATAGTACCTTCTCATGTCATAAAGATCTTGTAGAGAAATATCAAGCATGTTTTGCCAAAAATACACATCTTGACCTCCTTCGTCTCCGATGACTTACCATTGGTCGGGATTTACAGCAAAAGTCTAGGACAAGATGGGTCTTCTAGCTGCAAAGGCTCTACTTGTTTTGGATTTGGTTGAACAACCTTTTCTTGAGCCACTTTAGGATGCTCTAACTCATCTTGAGGTGTGGGGTAGATGCCTTGGACTTATTCTTCTTCTTCTTTCTTGTTTCCCTCTTCATGGCCATCTTTTTGCCTCTTTAATGATTTTAAATCAGAAGACTAGCCTTTAGCACTAGGTTGTTCTATTGTGTCTTTATTAGTTGGTCCATTCCCTCACAAGTTTAGAAGGAGATGGATTAGGACCCTGCTATGGATTGGAAGATGAAGTTGGCTGTGATTTAGTTTTAGGTCTAGGTTTTGTTGTCTTTTTGGGTTCAACCTTGATCTCAACTTTAGGAGGAGCTTGACTTGGTGGAAAATGCAAGTCAACAAGCTCTCCCCTTTTAGTCATCTACATGATCACTCTAATGTGTTCATCCATAATAAATAGAGACATTTAACCAAGCCACCTTCAAGAGAACCCATAAAGCTTCAAAAAGCTCACCATCCTCTGCCTATCAAAAGACTTTTTGTGACTCTTTGGATGATGGCTCTTGAATTTGCAACTTCTTCCCTCATCTTTCTTTTAGCAGCTTTTTGTTCTTTTATGTGTTGTTTCTCAAGCTGTTTAGGATACTCGAATTCAACATACTCATAAATAAGGGAAAAAGTATAGATGTCTGATTGTTAGATCATGTAAGACTGGTGTAACCAAAACAAACACTTAGAAACAATTTTTGGTAAGTCTGAGAAAGAACTTCCAAAGGCAAAAGTTGCACCTCCAAAGATAAAGACTGAAAGAACTTCCAAAGAGGAACTCTAACTTCCAAAGAAAAAGTCTTCATTCTTCCAAAGTTCAACACTTAGAAGATTTCAAGACAATGACTTCCAAAGCATGAAGTCTTGAAGATCAGCACAAGTCTCGAAAGAAATAGACTCTTCTAAAGTATAAGTGGTTTCGGAAGAACTTGTTCTTCCGAAGCCAGTTAACCTTTGGAAGAACCTACTATGAACTAGTGGACATAAGTATGGTCCCTCTGACAAACCACTGCAACCTCTGAAGTACTGCATGGTGCATTCCCACGCTGATGTAGTTGACCATACTTTATTCCACTATTCATTTCTTATCAATTAGTACAGTTACCAACTTTAGTTGGTGACAAAAGGTAAGTCATGGACATTTCGTGACTACCAATCTTAGATAGTATTTTATCTTAGATACCATACTTCTGGCAATCTAGTATTTGTTTAGTCGTAAGTTCCGGCTGGTATCAAAGTATAACTGGTTGTAGAAAGTAGTATATATAGTTTTCATGGTACATATAGTAAACGTGCTTGTAAGAGTCTTGTAAAACTTTTAGTTGAGAAGTAATATATACAGTATCTTAAAAACCAATCTTCTTGTTTTTGTTTACTTAATATATTATTATCAACTCTTACGGGATTCTACATCACCAAACCAAGTGTGTCTTAGTAAGTTTGAGTGATAAAAATTGTATTGAGTGACCAAACTCGATCCTGTAATTGGTATCAGAGCTTTTTAGGTTGTTGATTATGAGATCTTACCATCCTAATCAACCTTTTCATCACTCATACACTTACCTCACTCAAAATGGCCCTCATTTAAAAATCACCTAAAAGTGAAATTGGGACGATGACCAAAGCACCCATCATCACCTAGATACTTCAGATATTGGAGCAGGCGTATTGAAGGCTTCATTAGGTACCAAAATAGCATGATGTTGAAGTATATCATCAATGGCCCTTACAAGCCAAAGGTTGTTGCACCACTTGAAAATGTGCTATGATAGAGAAGGATATCGAAGACTATTTTGATAAAGACCACAAGTAGCTAGATATCTATAGCAAAGCAATGACTTTTCTGGTGACTACCATACCCAACTCCATCATGGTAGGATTTGAACATCGCTAGTCAGCCAAAGAACTTTTTGATACTTTGACTCAGATGTACCCCAGCTCCAATGACTCCAAGAAAGATTCTCTAAAGCAACAATTTGAAAACTTCACTTACATTGCTGCAGAGACCCTCAGCTAGCAATACTTTAGATATGTGGATCTTATTTCATCATTTCAGTCTGTGAGAGTGACTCTTGAGGTGAGAGATCTCTCAAGATAGTTCATCAGTGCATTTCAAAATGAATGGACTTTCTAATGTGTCTCTATCAAGCGAACAAAGAACTTAAACTCCCTCATTATGACTGAATTATATGGAATCCTTGATGGATACTGTGTAAAGATGGAAAACAAGATAGGCCACCACGTGAGTAAACCCTCAAGCCTACCTGCTAGCAATGCTTTAATGGTTGTTGAATCCTCAAGAACCCCAACCTCAGTGGTACCTAACTTAGTCCTTACAACCATCTTGTTCTTCTAGCCATACATTACCTTTCTAGAAACTCAAAGGTCTTAACAGGATTAGTCAAGTCCCTTCCAGGAGAGTTATGCCTTTGTCTTATGGAATGGGCATTCTAGTGATTTTTATTTTTGCTATGACGATGTAGAATGTTTTAACCCAAATGATATTGAATACATGGACATTGCCCAACACATGGCTTTGCTAACTTACAGAGCAAAGAAGTTCTTTAATAGAACCGAAAGGCAATTTCCCAAAAACCGAACTAACAACAAACTCAGGTTTGACAATACTAAAGCTAAGTGTTACAACTGCAACCAGCCAGGTCACTTTTCCAGGGAATGCAAAGCTCCCGAATCCAATCCAGGAGCCACTCAAGCCCCACACATCCTACCACAGCCAAAGTTGCTAGAAAGTCAACTCAACAACACAAAGTTGTTGTTGCTTAAAAAGTTGAGTGGAGCTTCATGGTGTAGGATATGACTCCTGCTCAAGCATTCATGGCTGGAATTGATGACAGGAAGGTATTTGAACACTTATCTACTCTAGCTTGCATTTCTAAAGTTAAAATGTATCTAGACTATAATATAGAAATCAAATATGATATTGAGTCTTTGAATACCCTTAAATATGATTTTAAAAGGGTAGAATCTGACTATAAAATGAAAATTTAAGAGCTAGGGAAAATTGAGTCCCCTTTATTACATGAACACACAAACTATAAGACTCAAATCAAAGATTTAATCTCCAAATTAACTAAGGCACAGGTCCAGCGAGTAACAGCTAAGGCTCAAGCCTGGAAGCATGCTATTTCAGAGCAAAACTTCCAAGCCATTATTGCATCATCCTCCCACTCAAAGATTTGCTATCAAAATAAAGGTGGGTTGGGAACCAATGAAAGAGCTCCACCATATTCTTATGAATCTATAAGTCAACCAAGATGTGGGACTGAAGAGCAAGATGTTCCAACTATTAGCCTACCATCCCATGAATTGAATAATGATGTGATTATAGAAACCATCATAGGGAAGGACCAGGTAACACAACCTATTCCCACAAGTGATAATCAAACCTTAACCACCAAAGCCGGAAGAAACAAAACTAAGGCAGCCAGAAAAACTACAAAGAAAGTGGTTGAGTCCAAGTTGAAGATAGACCTAAAGCAAAAGGGTGTGTTCATTTCAGTAGGATTCTAGGCGGTTGGAACCTCTAATCTAGGAAAGGAGTGTCGTACGAGCACTCTTGTCCTGCCAATGGATGAGAAGTTGAAGGGAAGACTGTTGATAAAGATAAGAAGTGAAAGAAACAACAATCTTTCACATTCCACAAAAGTTAACATTGAATGCACAATGTGTGGTCTGCACAACCACATGGCTAAAGATTGTTACTAAAATCCTTTAAGTACACATTAGAAAATAATGTTAAGAAACAAGGAGTCAAGGAGGGTTTTACATTTGGACCTTATCACATGGTCCAAGTGATGAGGAAATGTTAACTTGTTTCTAAAGCAAAGTTGCTTTCGGAAGAAACTCACTTTTTTGAAAGTAAAATAGCTTTAGAATATGAGCCGAAGAAAAATTAAAAGAACAAAAATTTCCTTTGAAACCTTCCGAGAAGAAGAATGCTTTAGAAGAAAAGGTGGTGAAAGCTTCTTTTGAGAAGAAAGAAGCATCAAAAGTATGCCATGCCAAGCTTCATCAAACTCAACTACACTAATCAGCCAAGGGATGAAATGGAAGATCAAACAAAATGTTGTAGCCCAAACCTCTTCTTCACAAACAAACATCTATTGAACCCTCGTGTATACACTTTGGTTCAATAATGTCATCCGCATTAGAAGATCCAAAGACCAACAAGGCTTGGGTTTCCAATAATAACTAACATTTTCACCTATGTGTAAGGACATCCACATGATAAGAATGACAATGTGTAGATTGTGGATAGTGGATGCTCCAGACACATGACAGGAACAGATCTGTTTTTCAAAATTTTCAACATTTTGATAGAGGTCCTCCATAATTTGGAGGTGAGGCCGGAGGATACATTTCTGGCAAAGGATGTGTATCCAATGGAAAATTAAAGGTCAACAAAGTAAACTTTGTCTAACAACTTAAACAGAATCTTTTAAGTGTTTCTCAATTGTGTGACCAAAGGCACCAAATGCTTTTCACAGAACATGACTACACTATCCTCAAACTCTAGATGACAATTCCTTAGGAATTGGTGCTTCTTAGATCTCCTAGGAGAGGGGATATGTATAAGCTGGATATGAACAATGCATCCCCATTGGTGAAGTATCATGCTTCTTTCCAAAGCTTATGGTGATGAGTCAAGTATGTGGCATAAACGAATGTGTCATGTTAAATTTATAACCATGAATAAGTTGGTTACAAATAACTTGGTGCATGGTATGCCTAAAAAGGAAATTTTGTGTAAAGAAATCATGTTGCATGTCTAAAAGAAAAGCAACATAGAACATCTCATAAATCCAAAGAAGTTAACTCTATCACCACTCCATTACACTTATTGCACATGGATCTATTTGGTCCCACAAGTATAATGCGCATTGGAAGGAAATCATACTGCCTTGTGATTGTTGATGATTATACTAGGTTCACATGGGTATTTTTAAGAAATAAAGATGAAAGTACTGAAACTTTAAAATCTTTTATTCTTAAAATAGAAAATCAAATTGATCACAGGGTTGAGATTATTAGGAGTGATGAAGGGATTGAGTTTAAGAATCAAGTCTTGACTCATTTTGTAACTTTAAAGGAATAGCCAAAAAATATAGTGCTCTTAGAACTCATCAACAAAATAATGTTGCTAAGAGGAAAAATAGGACACTTATTGAGGCTACTCGAACTATGTTGGCTAATTCAAAGATGCCCCTAACATTTTGGGCGGAGCCAGACAACACTACATACTATGTGCAGAACAGAGTTCTTGTAGTTAAGCCACATGGAAAACCACTTTTGAGCTATGAAACAAGAGGCCACCTATGATTGGCTTTCTTAGGTCCTTTGGCAATAGGTTTATCATACTTAACACGAAGGATAATTTAGCAAAATTTGCTGAAAAGTCAAGTGATGCTATTTTTGTTGGATATTCCTCAAACTCAATTGTCTATAGAGTTTACAATTTTGAAAATCAACAATTTGAGGAATCTTCCAGCATTTTTGTAAATAAGGACACTCATTGTGTTATAGGGAATATAACTGATCATATCTTTTATTTATAATTGTTTCCAAACTTTTCTAAACCTTCTTGTGAAAATGTTTCAACTAGAACAGGTACTCAAAGTGATTCTGATGATGAACAACTATCTGAGTTACCCAGACCTCTTCTAAGTCTCCAAGAGCTACTAAGAATCAAGCTCCCACAATTGGAGATCTGATTGTATAATTATCTCAAGAACATGTGGAGTTTCAACTAGTTGTCAATAAAGTGAGTCTCAAAACTCATCCGGTGACAATGCATAACACCAAGCTGATGGAAGCAACATTATGATGGAACATGCAACTATTAATGCTACTCCACAGCCAAATGATATTGATGTTATCTCTCCTTCATTTAATTAGTCCTTATTGAATGAATGTGAGATATCAGCTGGGCAAAGTGTTCAAAACCATAAGCAAAACTTTAACAACTTAGATCTATCCATGCAACTGGATGTGATTCCTAGGCTTAGGATTCACAACACCCACCCAACTGAGAACATCATAGGAGATATTTTGAAGGTGTGAGAACAAGGGGACAAACTTACAATGGGAATATCTACCTATACTCATATTTCCTATCTCAAATGGAGCCAAAGAAGCAGAGGAAGCCTTGAAAGAAAGTAGTTGGGTTGAATCAATGCAAGAGGAATTGCTTCAATTCAAGAGACAAAAGGTTTGCGACCTTTGTCCATTACCATCTAGTCAAGTACCCATGGCACAAAGTGGGTCAGGAATAAGAGTTATGATAGAGGCTTGATTTTTAAGAACAAGACAAGACTAGTATTTCAAGGATACACCTAAGAAGAGGGAATTGGTTACACTAATGTATTTACACTTGTTGTAAGACTTTGGGCAGTGAAGATCTTTCTTGCTCATGCAATATCCAAGAATTGTACAGTCTACCAGCTTGATGTCAAATGTGCATTTCTATATGACGATATAGACAGGGAAGTCTATGTGTGCCAGCCTCCTAGATTTGAAGACCCATAGCACCCCAACTATGTGTGAAAATTAGATAAAGCTCTTTATATGTTGCACTAGACACCTAGGTTGTGTTATGAGACTTTGTCTCGATTTCTCCTGAAGAATGGTTACACCAGAGGTACCATTGACAAGACTTTATTCATAAGAAAGTTCGGGAAAGATATTTTGCTCATACATGTGTACGTTGATCATATCATATTTGTCTTCTCAAATGACCAAATCTGTAAAGACATTGAGAGCATTATGAAGAAGAAGTTTTAGATGAGTTCTATGGGAAAATGGACTTTTTCCTTGGAATTTAGGTAAAATAGATGAAAGAAGGGTTCTTTATTAATCAATCTAAATATGTCAATGCCATTTTAAGAAGATTTGATATTAAGGATTGTAAGCTTGCAAAGACTCCTCTAGAAATCAAAATCTTTGTCCTGACTCCAAGGGGGAGGATACTGATCAACATCAGTATAGGGCAATTATTAGATCTCTAATGTATCTCACATCAAGTAGACCTCATATGATGTTTGCAACTCGCATCTACACTAGATATCAGGCTACTCCAAAGGTGTCCCACCTAGTTGCTGCCAAGAGAATCCTTAGATACTTCAAAAGAGCACCTAAACTAGGTCTCTAGTATCCAATGAACAAAAACTTCAATCTCTATCGCTACAGTAATAGTGACTATGGTGGCTGTAATATCAATAAGAAATCAACATCAGGATTATGTCAATTTCTTGGTGGAAGAATCAACTCATGGAAATGCAAGAAGCAATCTTATGTCTCAACATAAAATGTTGAGGCTGAATACTTTGTTGTTGCTAGTTGCCATGCTCAGATAATATGGATTCAAAACTAGATGTTAGACTATGGATTCAATTTCATGGAGACTCCTATTCACATTGACAACAAGAGTGTCATTTCTATTATCGAAAATCCTATCAAGCACTCCAAGACAAAGCACATTGACATCAGGTATCATTTCATTAGAGATATTCATGAGAAAAAACCTAATTGAACTAGTAAAAGTTGACTAAAATGAACAATATGTTGATTTGTTCACCAAAGCATTTAATGAACAAAGATTTAAGTTTCTATTTACAGCTATGGGATGATAAACATTTATTAGTCTATAGAAGAATCTTCAAAACCTTGAGGTTGTTTAAGATACACATCAACTGTGAATGGTCCATACAAAAAGGCACCTTTGACGTCCATTTGGTACACCTTGAATTTCATGTAACCTTTGAAACCTTTCCAAAATGCGTCTTGTCTTTGTAAATACAATCTAAGCCCTGTTACAAAAGGTATTTGTTCGAAATTTCTTAAGTACGAGTTCTTCTAAAGAGAAATTAACCCTTGGAAGATATCTTATGTGTCTTCCAAAGGAAAATTCCTCCAAGATAGTTTTATCTTCCAAAGAGTCTTTAGCCTCGAAAGAGTATTTGATGTTATATCAAATCTATTTCTAAAGTTTGAAAACTTCTTCACTCGGAAGATCTTCTTACTCTCAGAGGTAAATTTCTCTTGAGATAAAATTTACCTTTAGAAGTAAGTTTGGCTTCGGAAGAGATTACTCTCAAAAGAAAGCTATATTGTATAACAGTAATCTTTTAGGCCCTACTCTGTAAAAGGTAAAGAGTTTATTAATGATGTCAGAATATTTTAAATGGTTTCAATCTTACCCCATTGTCACATCATACCCTAAACTATCATTTCACCTTATCCATTTGCCATTTCACCCATTTAAATACTTCTGACCTATTCTTTAATCTTTTTACCAATTTCATAGCCCTATGTTTCCTTTGTCTTTAGTTTTACTCCCAAATAAACTTCACTTCCTTTGTAAATTTCCAACAATGGCACTAAATCCTCAGCATAACAAAGTCACACTTCTTGACTCTTCCAAGAATGCTGACTTCTCTTAAGTTATCAAGTTCCTAACCCAGCCCACCTTCTTCATAGCCCTAACTGTTAACCCTTTTATACTCAAAACACATGGTCGAGTTATGGGGAAATGGTCAGATCGATGCTCTGAACGAAGTTAGGGTCATTAGGTCAAGAGTTTACGGTGAAAAATTAGTCATATCCGAACAAACCATCAGGGAGCACCTAGAGGTCCATTATGAGGGTTCTCCTACTGAATTCCTTAAAACAGACTTAGAAGACACATATACCCAGATGGGATATGTTGGAGAAATGAATAGGTCAACTATCTACAAGTTCAACTTCTCCTACAATTAGAAGTTTCTGCTTCATATTGTCCTTCACTATTTGTCCAACAATTCTAGGGGATGGGATCAGATCCCCTATGAATTAGGATGTCTGGTTCACAGGTTGTTAAAGGGCCTCAAGTTTAAATACTCAAGATTTGTGTTGAACAAACTCAAAGGAAACCTTCAAAGGGAAACATTCTACATGTATCCCAGATTATTCAGCACATAATCAACAGTGAGCATGAGTAGAGTAAGCTTGTTTGTGCAGCTACTCTACCCATCCCTCACATAAGGCTGATCATTTTCAAGGTCCTGATGAGAGTGTCCACCAACCTCTATGGAATACATACTGCTCTTCTTCCAGGTATGATAGAGCCAATGGCTCCCGGTGACATCCCTGTTAACCCAACAAGTGATGAAACCATAGTAACAATAACTACCTCAATGCCAAATCGTCCTTCCGATCCCATTAAACATACATATTAGAGATGCTCCAAGAGAACCCTGGTTCAATCTTCTCTGATTGAGCAAGTTCTCGCTGTTCAATCCAAAAAGGCTAGGGTAGAAACATGTGCTCCTACTCAGTTTGAGGTCCCACCATCCTTCATAGTAGACCTTAATATAGGTATTGAGTCTTCTCAGTCTCAATCCCATGAGCCCAAACCCAAATTATAAGCCCTCAGGGTGAGTCAATATACTCTTTGAGAAGTCAAAAAGAGATAGCCCAATCATAGGCTCAATGCCTTTAGATATTGATCAAGGTCCTTGGTCACTAGCCATAACTTCCATATCCTTCACTGACCTTTTTATAGGTACTGATAAAGAAATCATGTCTCTTTAAGGCGATGATGTTGATTCACAACACCCATCTAAGGATCAACTGAGCTTAGAGAAACCTCTGATTTCTTGCCCATATTAGAGAACCCAAACTCAGGTGAGTCCCAATAATATGGAGGGGACTCTTGTCGATTTAGTTGTGAGTACTGTTGGTGCCTTAATGGACCCTCAGGACAGCGGTAACATATCGGAGACTGAATCTATGGCCACTTTGCCTCTTGATGACTCTGAAAGAGACATCAAAAGCAAGGGAAACCAAGGTTCCAAGAAACCATATCTAGTGGGGAGGATGAACATAATAGGTATGTTATCTTATCTCATCATGATTCTTCTAAAGTAGATGAGGGAAGTATGCAATCATAATAAGATACCTACATTTTAAAGTCTCAAACCTTAAATCTAGGGTTAAGACTTTAGAGGATAGGTCTGCCACTCAACAACTTAAGACTGAAAATCTCAATGCTCAATTAGCTAAGACACAGATTGAGAAATCTATTAGGCATATACCAGACCAAGTCTCTCTAACTTCTTCCTCCAGATCATCAAACTCTCAAGATGATGCTACCAAAAAGGGGGAAGAATGTTCAAAGTGAAACACATGTGGAGCAGCAAAGCTTGGCTCTTTCTACACTATCTTCAAGATATACTAATCAGCTTACAACAGTTTTCCTAAAGCCTCCTCCTATCTTCTTTCAAATGGACTCAAGGATGCTCATAGATCTGATAGACTTTTAACTAAGTTCCTAATAGGCTCCTCACTAGAACAACCAAGTTTAGATGTTGTTATGGCATACTTTGGAGCTGAAGATCTTTAGAGGTTGAATGCACCACCTACCACTAAGGAAGAAGTTGGTCAACCTAAAGTCCATATTGAACCCGAGATTAATGTCAAAGGGGATATAGGGAATGATGGCATAGAAACTGAAATAGTTGGGACAGGTAGTGCAATCCTACTAACTTCCAAATGGGATATAAGGATTAATACCCTATTAAACCGAGTCCACATTGATACCCTTACGAAAGGGATGCAGGATCGAGTTTGGTCACTCAATGCAATTGTTATCTCTCAAACTTACTAAGTCACTCTTAGTTTGATAATGTAGAATCCCTTAAGAGTTGATAATAATATATTAAGTAAACAAAAAAAAGAAGATTGGTTTTCAAGATACTTGTATGTATTACTTTGTAACTTAATGTTTTACAAGACTTTTACAACCATGCTTACTAAGCTTACAATAAGAACTATATATACTAGTATCTACAGCCGGTTATACTTTCATACCAGCTGGAACTTAAGACTAAACAAATACTACATTGCGAGAAGTAAGGTATCTAAGATAAAATAATATCTAAGATTTCGTAGTCATGACATGTCTATGACTTACCTTTTGTCACCAACTAAAGTTGGTAACTGTACTAACTGATAAAGAATGAACAGTGGACTAAAATATGGTCAACTACATGGGTGTGGGAAAGCACCATGCAATATTTCAAAGGTTGCACTGGTTTGTCAAAGGGACCATACTTATGTCCACTGGTTCATAGTAGGTTCTTCCAAAGGTTAATTGGCTTCGGAAGAATATCTTCTTCCAAAGCCACTTATACTTCGAAAGAGTCTACTTCTTTCGAGACTTGTGTTGATCTTCAAGACTTCAAGCTTTGGAAGTCATTGTGTTGAAATCCTCTAAGTGTTCAACTTCAGAAGAAGGAAGAGTTTGTCTTTAGAACTTAGAGTTCCTCTTCGGAAGTTCTTTCGGTCTTTATCTCCGGAAGTGTAGCTTTTTCCTGTGGAAGTTTGATGGGGTGCGGATAGTATATATATTTTAATTAATATTTTACGTACAGATTCAGTTTTAAATGGTTATTACAAGTACTAAACCACACACACAAAAGGCAAATGTACCTGTCGTGTGGTAATATAGTATTGGTAAGAACCGAGTATCAATCCGTGGACACACCTAGCCTACTCAACAAACTTCACATTTGACTATCAAATTTGGTTTTTGTTAAAGAAAATGATAAGTTGCATTGGGAAGATTTTTTAGGGTTTAAAAACAATGATAAAAATAAAGTAAACTAAGAATTGAAGTGTTTGGATTTAAAACCAGAGAATAAAAGTTATCATCCTAATTAGACTCCACTTATGTAATCGTGATGAATTGGTGGTGTGATTTAAAGATATAGATTAGTGTAAATATATTAATGTTTATAAAGATGAGCTGGCGTGATTTCTCGTCTATCTTGCTGCCGTAGTGACTAGGATCATGTCAGGTTGAGTTTTACTGCTTAGATCAAAGCCCTAGTAATAGGTAAATCTTTTGTGACTATTTGACATATGATATTCTGAAAACATAACTTAATATTAAAAAGAGAGTTGATCAAGTTCCTTCCTAACATACCATTAATTTTAAAAAACCATAACAATTACTAAAGATTTCTTAAACTAATAAAAGGGAACCCGCAAATGATCAGAAAGTTAAGGTGATATGATTTCTAATAACCATTTCTAGTTCATTAGCCATGGATTTATTATGAAGACCGGTTTCAAGAATGAAAGTTAATCATATGGTTTTCAACTTGTATGACAATCAATCACAAACCATAAATTTATAACTTCCCATACAAATATAGATGCTACCCATCAATAGTTTTCCCAAGACCACCATAACATTAACATAATATTTATCACACCATTTGTTCATCACAAATTACATAAGTTTCATCCAATTAGGATGATAGAAAGAGTTTAGCTCATAATGAGCTTGAACATAACAACATATAACAAAGAAGATAGATATGTAATCATCGGTGAAATGGAACAATCAAAACAATAATCCACAATGGATGACATTTAGATGATCCCGAGCTTCTTCCAAGTGTTGTATGCACCTCCCGAGCCTCCAAATGACCTTGAACTCTTGATTCCTGAGAGAGTTCTACAAAGTAACTCTCCCACCAAAGCATACCAAAAATGGTGAACTTAGGCTTCTATTTATAGGCTTTCTGGAGTGTTTAAGCACGGCACCATGCCTAAAAGGCACGGCCCCGTGCTAGTACAATGCTTACGAAAGTTGGTCGGCTCGTACATGCTGGTTGTGTCGGGCATGCCCCGTGCTAAATGGGGCATGGCCCCATGTTGGAGGTCAAGCATGGCCCCGTGTCTACTTTTAGGGAATAGTACTTTTTGTCCTGTCAGATGTCCAAACATGGGGGTGTGTTAATTAAGCATGGGGGTGTGTTTCTAGCAAAGCATGGGGGCGTGCTTAAAGAGGCAGGCACCATGCTTGGACTCCAAAGCTTGGATTAGTTCAATTTCTGCTAAATATGCTTCTTTTGTCCATCTTGCCCTTTTAAACACCTGAAAACACATTTAACATTTTTAAGTAAATTCATCATTTTAAGGAAGGTATTAAGGAATAATTGATGTGCTTTTTATATGATTTTTATGTATAATTTGGAGCACATCAAACATCCCCACACTTGAACTTTGCTTGTCCTCAATCAAAAATCACTTAAAATGATGAATCCACCAAAAACCAAATAAATCATATTATAAACATGTCTTTTGAGAAATACGCAAGTAAACATTATTTTCATCCAAATATAAATATTCCAAGCATATGTAAAATGATATCCTAGCAAGCAATAGCTTGGTTAGTAAATATTATTATCATGTAAAAAATCCACACTTCTCACAAGATGCACATACACTCGGCTAAATATATGGAGTCATAATAAAGATTAAGTATGACTAATACACCCAATCGCCTAGTATGAATACGTGTGAAATCATATGCTTGTTAAGGGATCAAATCTCCACCTACTTAGATATTTACTTGCATAAATCATTAGGTCTTTAACGGGTTGTAACTTGGCTCAGGCTCGGGTAAGGAATATTTGCAAAAAAGTGGCTAATTGTTAAAGACGACGGTCTTGGCTTATTTTGTCTAACATAAACTACAAGGAAAGCAATAAAAGGTTCCCTATACCATACTTCAAGCTAGAAGGGATATGCTAACTTAAGGACTTGTTTAAGGTCAGATTGTCAAGACCGTATTTTGCTTTCAAGATTCATACTGCATCTTTTACCCGAAAATACATAAAACTTTCCTTTCTCAAGGATTGTTCGGCTTGAAGCCTAATAGCACCCAATCAGATTAGTTCTGTATATTCGTATTGAGATTCAGTTTGATTCTCTTCCATTTTCCATTATGAGACCAATTTCCATAATTCGGGCATCTTTCATATCTTTTTGCCGTCTCTTTATAGCACTTTTGAAATTCCACAAAATGGTGGAACTTGTTCCTTTTTTCGCCATTTCTTTCTTGCGTCAAACGTGAGATTGAAAATTTGTTCGCGGATTTCGGGGGAAGTCCCGGTTTTTCCTGGTGAAGGCAACAAAGTAAATTGATATCAAAAGAATGCATTCCAGTTCTTTAAGATTTGTGGTAAAATACATTTCTTTTTTTTTTTATCTACAAGCCAAAAATGTGTCTTTAACGAAAACAGGTTTTGTTGAAGCCTTTTTTGGTTAAGTGACATGGTGGTTCGGGTGATTGAAACATAAAAACGTTTAAGCTCAACGGGGCTAACTAATGTTGATGTTCGGGTATGGAAAATTAAAGAGATTGGTTGGGGCTCGAATCGTTAAGGTCACCTAGTGCCTAACTCATTTTTTTTGCAACAAATACTAATTAAGGTCTTGAAATGCATACCAAAGCAAGTTCTAATCACACGTATCATATGGCACCCTCAATTAAATCCAGAATGAAAGTAGAATTGCAATTTGCAAAAGTTGTTTAAGGCTTAAAAATAAACTCACATATGGATGGAATTGGGTACAAGTGTTTAATTTTACATGATTAAATATTTTACTAGATTAGATTATCGCTTTTAAGGATATCACAAAAAATTCAATTTTATTTGGACGTCATGAATTTACTTCTTTATTTTCCAAAAACGTATATTTATAATTTGGTTTATCAAAAATTATATTAATTTTTTTGTTTCTTGTCACAAAAATTTCTTGTTAAGTGATCTTTTCCTAAAAATTTTAAATTTGACCTTTTTAGCAAAGTAAATGCATTACTCCCATCCCACACTTAAAATTCACATTGTCCTCAATATGATTAACATAATCTAGATCGATAAAGGGGTAATGAAATAACTCCCCTAAAAATGATGAGTTTGTCTTGTGTTTGGTTGCCCGTGCTTTGGTAGAATCTTCGAAAGTTCTTGAAATGTCACCAATTTATTGAAAGCGTTAAAATCCTAAACACACAAAATAAAAAAATGACATAAATGAAAAGATAGATTGGCACGAAACAACAGTGTCGGGTCCTCGAAAATGATACGGTTTTCAAGGGCTTTGTGGCAGGATATCCCCCCACTCATGGTACATTTGGTTCCTGATGTACGTGACATCGTTGCTCTGGTCATTGACTCGGGAATGCAGATTTTCGACTCGGTTGAAGACTTGTTGGGCATATTCAAATGATTTCCTTACATGGTCGCTGGTGGTTTGTATTGACTCGTAAAGGTCTAACATGGTTGGTAATTCCCTTGTACGTGAACTTGAAGATCCAGCTCCGGCTCCTTCTAGCTGTATTGGCATGTCGAGATCCATAATTGTTTCTTTGGGTCGGTCGGATCCCAAATTTGTCCATTCTTATCCATGAATCTCGGCTGCCATTTGGTAGGCTCGTCACCATGTACATACTTGTGCAAATACTCAAGTCTAACAGACCCGACATCACTCCTTCAGTTCCCTCAGTGTTATAACCATAGCTCTCGTATAAGTTCAAAATCCAGCTTCCTCCAAACATGGGTGTTGGAGCACGTGCAATCGCATTCCTGGCAAAAAGATTACAAAACAAATACCCAATATTATATGGCAACTGATTAACCATACAATATAAAATGACCAAGTCCCTCAAATTAACAACTCCCTCGCTCTGACCACGAGCTGTTATGGAATGACTAAGTAACCGATGAATGTATCGCAGCAGCGAGTCTCGAATCTGACTACCTTTTGTTTTACTCGAGTTGAACCCTCTGATTCCAATCCGCTCCTAAAATGTTTACCTCATTGCACCACTTTCCGCGTCTTTACTTTCCTCGTCCAGGAAGGTATGGTACGTTGGCATTCCAGATATTGCTTCCTCCTCCATTTCTTGTTCCGTGTAGATCCCGAGATAGACACCAAACAAGGCCATGGATGTTTTGTGCCAATGTCCAGCAAGTCTGAATGAAACTGCATTATTATCCCAAGGGTTAGAGTCTTTCATGCTAAATTTGAAAGATGCTAAAAATTCAAGAGTTTATTCATAAATGGAAGGTCTATTTTGTGAGATAAACTCTTCCACTAAACACTCAATAATGTTTTGTATCTTTCTAGTTGTCCGACAGCTGCTAGTGTTTCTTCATCTGCTTGTAAGTGGGATCTTTCGACCCTTTGTACTAGTCTTTGAAGTTATCATGACACCATCTCTTGCGGCTCCCTTAAAAACGTAAGTAGGGATGATTCATGATCCTAAAATTTCCAAAATAAGTTAATCTATACAAAACAAATTTCTTGAACAGTTTCATGATGGTTGTGAAAAGCATGTGTTTTTCAATACATAACATCATAATGATTCAACTCATGTTCAAAAATAGTTGAGAATTTATCATCCAATGGAAAAATTGTTGAACATGGGGGGTGTGTTTTGTGAAACGTGGGGGTGCGATAAACATGGTTAGGCATGAAATCTTGACTCAAGCATGTGTGGTTTTGTTTGTAAATCTTTGATTATGCGTGGTTTTGTATGTAAATCAACAAAGATTATACGTTTAACATTTTCTTGCTTTAAAAATCAAAGATTATATGTTTAACATTTTAATCACTTGTTAATAATTCAAGATACTCAAAAATATATATAGTGTTTAATACCACTTTGTAACTTGAACATGATTAACAAAGATTTCACCATGAATTATGAAGATAGTCTTGTTAACAATAAAAGAAAAGAAACTAATTAACTAACTAAACAAACTAATAACCAACCAAACATACTAATTAACCTTAATCTACTATAAGAATAAACATGAACAAGTAGGTTGAAAGCATTCATCATTCCATAATAACTTTTAGAACAAGTCTTTACACATAATTGCTAGGATTTTAGTTGTTTAGAGACCTAATCACCTAACTACATGTAAATGACTATCATAACCATAGGAATTAGCATACTAACCTCTTGATCAAATACTCTTGAAAGAACTCTTGAAACATGAAAGAAAAATTGCAAAATAAGGTGAAAATGGAGGTACATACGAACTGATGAGGCAATGAATTCGGTTTTTGTCATGCAAAATTGATGGGGAACAAGACAAATGGCTGAAACATGTCAGTTTGTGTCATCTTTTATCTAACATGGGGGCGTGCCTCCTTAGGCACGGGGCCGTGTTCATGTTGTTAGGATCGTGTACTAGACGAATACTAATAGGTTTACGCATATACCAAATCAAATAGTGCAGAATCCTATTTGACTGGCGATCCAATCAGTGAGAAGACACGTAGAATCAAGTAGGAGTGAATCTAAAAATAAGAACGATTAACAATCATTCTACTGCGATCTATGAAGTTGGAATAGGTTGCTAGAGGTCTCTGGACGGCTAGGGTACGTGTAGGTATCGAAATATTCAAAGTGTAGTTTTTCCATGATTTAAGTGGTATTTATAGGTTAAGGTTTCTCAATCGTGCGACTGGACCATTTGCATGGTTCAGTCGTGCGATTGATTCATGCGGTTGATCCATTCGCACGACTGAGTGTTCAGTCGTACCACTAAGCCAATCTCATGTTACAATCATGCGACTAATCCAGTCTCCTGGTTCATTCGTACGACTAGTTCATTAGGATGAAGTTGTTCATGCATATGGTCTATTAGCATGGGCCAATTGCATGAGAATTTCATATAATTAAGTTTGAATATGTTTCATAATAATTAATTGACTTAGATTTCTTCAAACAACCACAACCTATATAGTTAGTTCAATAAGCGTTATTACATACCAAGCAATGAAATATTCAACATTATAAGCACAACCACACATTGTATTTCATTTAGTACCCGTTCAATTACATATTAGTAAGACAATAAAGACATATTAGATAAGTTCTGAAACTAGGGACACATGTATTTACAAACTCCCTCTTGGACCTAGTTTCATCTAATGTCTTACATCCTTCATAAGTTCCTCAAACTTCTTGTACTTCTCTTCTCTTATGACTCTTGTGTGTATCTCAAAAGCAAAACATAGTCTTATCACGTTCTGAAATTGTTGAGCTTGTATAATATCTTGAGAGTCATAGAATATTGGCCACTTATATAATGTATCGACATCATCAGCAGACAAGTTTGTAAGCCATATTGGGTCAAACACCTTGATGGTTTCCATTATACCATTCTTGTTTAATACTATGACTGCCTCTCCTCTCCTCCAATCATAGTACCACCATTTGAAGTATGGAGTGAAGTCCTATGGCATTTCCCGTATAGGGATCTTAGACATTGTGCGCGGAGGATTCCACTTCAGCACTATTTTTGGTTTTCTGGTTATGGCATCAACCTCAGACCGTCTAATATACCTCGTTGGTTGCGGATGTTTGAAGTGACCCATCTGGTGTGGTACTCTCTCTTTAGAGCTGCTTCAAACCAGCCCGACATTTTGCGTGGGTCAGCATATAGCAATTTCAACTTTGCTAACTGGTTAAGCTGAAATCCGAGAAGAGTCTTCAGGTCGTGTGGGAACTTGAAGTACTCAATCCCCTTCTCACGTTTAACTGCATAAACATTGAGATCTTCAAAATACACCCATGCTATGATTTTGCCCGACACCTTTTGATGTTTCTTCACTCTGTACAGTTTGGTGTAGACAATTGACGTTAAAGCATTGTGTTGGGCTCTTATTTCTTTAAAGCATGCAGACCACTCAGCCTTTTTGATGTTGACTTCAGCTTTCGAGGCTTGGGCCTTGTCTTCTTTCTTGTCAGACTCTTGCTCCATTTTATCCAGAGTCTCAAAAGTTTCACTGACAAGATTGTCGCCTAGATTGGGAACGACATTACCCTTAATGTCAGTGTACTCTGGATAGTGTTGGTCTGTTACATCTTCAATCTCGATCTCATCAACGTCATTGAGCTCGTCATCACTTTCCACATGGACTGTTGGAGCATCTTTCACGATCTCATCAGGATTGAGTCGGAACATTTCAGCAAGTTGCTCGTCGGTGAGATCATGAATTATCTCTCCTTCTTCAGGAGTGTAATTCACTGATCTCCTTACTATTCCCTACAGATCAAGAATCATCGTGAGTTGAGTCTTGATTTGTTGGAGGGGAGCAACATTATATTTAGCTCTTTGATAATCTGGATCTGCTTGATTTAATACATAGAACACAACAACCATTAGTCAACAATCAAAGCAGTAAACATCAATAATCAAAATATAAAAATTATATGTATTAGTTTGATACAATATTCAATTACATGTGATTTTTAAATAAAAAAAACAACTAAACATTACTCTTGTCTTGTATCATGTGCTCCTCTGCTAACGGGGATGATGTGGAGGCACCTTGGTGTTGAGCTTTCTTGGTCCTCGGTTCACTTGCAGATATGGCACCTGTAGCGGAAGTATCATCATCTCCTTCATCATCATCATTAACATCATCACCAGCATCGGTATCCTCCCCTTGATCATCACCATTATCATCATCATCATCACTATCATCATCGTCACCATCATCTCCATCTCCTTCTCTAATCTTTAGTGGCTCGTTCTTTGATCCTTTAAGCCTCAGCATGATGGTCTTGTTGGTCACCTCCAACTCCTCTATCTGTTTTGCTAAATGGACATGTTGCTCCTGGAGTTGGGACATCTCTGAGCTCTAAGCAGCCATCTGTTGTGCCTGCTGCTCTATCAGTTGTGCCTACTGAGATGTCTGCTGAGATTTTGCAGCAGTAAGTTCTACTAGCTGATGAATCTTGGCAGTTTTCTCATCATTGGCTGCCAACAGCTTCAGCACCATATGGTTCAGTGCTGAGAGTTGTTCCTCTACCCTAGTGGTACGTAGAGAGGATCTAGATGGAAAGGAGGGATAAGATGATGGTCCTGCTTGGTGGCTAGTGCTGCTGCTGGTGGTAGTGGTGAAGATTGGGGGTGGTATAGATGAAGGTGGTGGAGGATGAGCTGTAGTGGTGGTGGATGAGCTGTAATCGAGGTGGATTGTATGTGGGTAAATGGTGGAGTGGGTGTGGTAGTTATGGTGGTGGGTGGAATGGTTGTAGTGGTGGTAGGTGGAGTGGTGGAAGTGGTGGTAGTAGGTGGAGTGATGAATGTCATCCTCCTCCTCTTCTTCTTCAGTCTGTGGGGTTGAGCCATCCGTTTCTTCCTCGAGCCCTTCGAGGTGGATGCTCCCCCTAGGACGCTGTTAGGCTGATCGGGAGTATAACTAGGATCAGTATCAGTCTCTCTAGACTCACCAGGGTCTCCACCAACCTCCCAAATAACTCAGTCAGTGGCGACCACCCTGCTCCCCACAGTACGAGTCAAGGGCTCCTCGTCTGTCTCCTCCTCCTCAGCAAGACGAAAGTCCCGATGGAACACTGCCGAATCTGTTCCACCTTAGGTGGATGCTGGAAATACTAGATCAGTAGTGTGGGCCCTCAATTGAGTGGGCCATGCATCTCCATCATCACCGCTGTCGTCATCGTCAGATTCATCTTCAGGGAGCTCAAGTTGCTCGACATCCGAATCACTGTTTGCATGGCGCCATTTATGCCTCCCTGGCGCCACGTAATCAACCTTGGCCAGATGGCCGATGAGTCTCTTCACGGGTGTTTGACTTGCTTTTCCCGGTAGACCTTCATACGACCCAGTGTCGTATCATCCATGATCTCCAATGACACAGCATCGTGGCTCTCCTTGGGTAGTGTGGGCACCTTCTCATCAAAAATCATCTGAAGAAACCTAGGGTACATGCAGAAACCCTCTTTGCCCATTGCCTCCAGATTCTCTATCATGTAAGAGAATATCATGCTCGAGAAGCTGAAAGGGTGGTTCAGTACCAGTGCCACATAGGCATTTTGAATCTGGTCTAAAAGATCATCAAACCCACCCATTCGCAAAGCCAAGCACTTGAGGATGACATGTGCCAAGTACTTGTACTGGGGACACAGGTTGCTCTTGTTGAGCACATCTGCATTAATATCCTCAGGTTACTTCATCTTCAAGAAGCACCCTCTCACAATCCACGGGTGAAGTCTGGTAGGGTGGTCTGCATCATCACCCAACCCAAGTACGCGCCGAATATCCTCTGCAGTGACCTCAATATCAATCCCAAAAATATAACTCCTGATGTTGTATTGCTCATGAGAGCAGTCAACCGATGCCCCCTCCCAGAAGGCCTGTTGAATACACCTGTAGGGAGTGCATGGTGTGGATATAGCCTTGTAGATCCTAGATTGCTTAAGGAATGCGATAATCCCCGCAAACTCGGTGCCATTCCGAGTCATGGCATCTAAATGAGCACATAGGTTGTGCTTAGGGTTAATGGACCACGTATCAGCCATCAATCTGTAACACAAGACACGTAGACATTAGATAACCACACAACACAAATCAGTTCTAATTAACTTGGTTGAATTCAGTTTGGTTCAATCATGCGATTGAACCATGCATGTCCTGGTACTGGGAACACAGGTTGCTCATTCATATTATCCATTCGACCGATTGAGCCATTCGACCAGCTCAATCGTGCGAATGGAGTTCATCCTGGTGTCCAGTCGCATGTCCCACTGTTCGGTCGACTGAGATTCGAATTTTGAACCAAATCTTGAAATTAGACGTTGTGTAATGGTTCTTTAGACTCGCAATCATTATACTAATAGCCTAATAACCATTATTTCAACATTTTACTTGGTTTAGTTAGGTTATTAGTCCATTTACAGTTTCGGGTCATGTTAGGGACAATTTCTTGATTTTGGAGTCTAATCGACGGAGTTTTTGGCATGGTCACATTGCACTTTGCCTGTATATGCACCAATGAATGTTAGAATATCAAAATATGTAATCGACTTGGGTCAGAGGAAATTTTGGTAGAGTAACGGTAGTGTGTATGATGTGAGGGAGATTGGGGGTGATGAGTTGAATGCGATCGACTATGGCCCTATTTATACTGAATCTGATTTCAATTGGCTGACCGGACCCATTCACTCGGTTCATTCGGGCGAGTGGACCTCAGTCGTGCGATTGGTTATGTCGATCACATTTAGTCGGCCGACTGGATTTCAGTCGGGCGACAGACTCATTCGCATAGCTCCATTAGGTCGACTAGCTCATTATGATAAGCCAGTTGGGTGAATGGTTAATACTCATGTGCCATTCCGCTGTCTAGTGCATGAGTATGGTCCATTCGTACTGTTGGTCCATACTCATGGTCCAGTCGTGTGATTGGATCATACTCATGATTTTGACTTTATAACCTTTCCACACTTAATCCCTTTTAACTTTTGATTAAATATTATGAGCATTTGATCATCTCAGACATGATCATTTTAACTTGGAGAACTTTTGATCACCTCAGACGTGATCATTTTAAACAATTTGTCACCTTAAACGTGACTGGTTTTCATTTGAAAACACATGTGGTCACCTCATATGTGACCCCTTTAGGTGATTAAATCCCCTATTGAATTCCATTGCATAGTCCAATATCTAACAAACTAATTGACGATATTTAAACAAAATAAAAAAACATAAGCTGAAATAAAAAGCTAAAACTTGTTTTTGACATTTTGTGTGAGGTGTAATTCCTAAGATAGAAATCTAATGGATTCGGTTCCAGAAAAGGCAGCTTCAATTCATTTTGACCATAAATGGACCCATTCAATTTGGAATCATACAGGCAAGTCAAATCATTTGGGACATGTTATCAACACCTTTTGATGCTTAATTCTTGTTTTTCATCTAGAGTCGTTAGCAAGTTTAGGAAATCATACTAGTACTATTAGATCCCCACATTGATTTGGACTTTCAAGAATTGTAGCCATGATGATTGTCAGTATACTTGTCCTCTTAAATCCATACACAGACTTTTGAAACAGATTGATGACCGTTTAAGGTTTGATTATTTCAACAAGCATTTGTGGATCCCACACTTATTTGGTAATCAACATTCCTCAAGAGATTTTTGAGCAGTTTTAGGGTAGTTTTCAAGAAGAGACTATTCATAGAACTTTCAAAGACAGGCCAAGCCTCAGGTCAGTGCCACCGCACAGCAAAGAGGCGGCAAATAACAATGAATTCTAGAATATATATATAGGTTATGCTTATCCTTAGGTCAGTGCCACTGCATAGCAGAGAGGCACATAACCTATCTTGTTGTTTGAGCATTTTTAATCTTTTTGCACAGATCTCACCAACAACATAAGTTATTAGTTTGATTGCTTTTGCTCATATTTTGGTCTTACGCTCACATTTGTGGCTTTTATTCTGCTCGTCACCCCTTATTTGCATTTTTTTGATTGTGTTAACCAGGGATAAGATGTTACCCCACAGCTTGTTGAACAACTTAGTTTGTTCTTGAGATCACCAAAAAGGTCTAATCATCTATTGTGTTGAATCTACCGACATATCATCTGTGGTCTAACAACCTCTAGGTCTACTTTCTTTGTGTTACCTTAGTAGTGGCTAGTTTTACTATCATTTTCCTTTATATTGCTCAGACTACACAGACTTATACTTTGAACTTCGCATCTTATTCAATTTAACTTTTAAAGTCCAAGTGGTTTGTACCTATGTACAATCATTTTCCAAAGTCATTGAACCAGTATCTCGGATACGATCTAGTTTCTATCAGCTAGCCTCTCCTCCTCCTCGTTTTTTAATGTTACTAATTGACCTATTCTCCCCTAAAATTCTAAAACCGTAATCGATTTATGCTTTTTAGGATTTTAATAGGCGAAAAAATAACACCAATTTAATTAGGCTACTTAAAGTTAAACGAATAAATAAAGAAAATAAAAATTAAAATAAAATGGACTATACGCATCGGACTACACATGCTCATCTTCAGGAATTACATCACTTTTCTTTTTAACGTCGTTGACCACTAACATATATAGAAAACATGGTTTATCAAATGCCTTTGAATAGAGGTCAGCGCGTTGAAAATCAGTATTTATTTTATTCACATCGATTAGGTTCTTTTCAAAGCAATCACGTATAAAGTGATATTTTATGCCGATGTGTTTGGTCTTAGGATGTTGGACAGGATTTTTAGTTACTGCAATTGCAACAGAGTTATCAACAAAAATAGGAGTAGAAAAGAAATTCAAACCGTAGTCCCGCATTTGTTGTTGAATCCATATGATTTGTGAACAGCAACTTGCGGCAGCAACGTATTCGGCTTCACAGGTTGACAAAGCAACCGAGGTCTGCTTCTTACACTGCCATGTCACTAATCTACTCCCAAAGAATTGACATCCCGCTGATGTAGACTTGTAGTTCATCTTGCAGCCACCGTAATCCAAGTCACTATATGCTGTTAGCTCGAAGTCATCATCATGAGGATACCACAACCCAAGTGTTGGAGTATCCTTCAGATAACGAAAGATCCTTTTGACCCCTATCAGATGGTTGACTTTTGGCTTTGCCTGATATCTTGAACATAAACATGTCGTGTACATGATATCCGGTCTTGAAGCAGTGAGGTACATAAGAGATCCAATCATTCCTCAGTACATGGTGGCATCGACTAGATTACCATTCTCGTCAGGTGCTACATCATGGTTTGTAGCAAGTGGAGTCCCAGATGCAGAAGCATTCTCCATGTCAAACTGACTGAGAATATCTCCTACATACTTGGTCTGATGTAGGAATATGCCTTTTGGTGTCTGATCCACCTACAACCCAAGAAAGAATTTCATCTCTCCATGGCACTCACTTCAAACTCAGCCTTCATTACTGCTTCAAACTATTTACATAGATCTTCGTTCTTTGAACCGAATATTATATCATCTACATAAATTTGGACAAGCAGTAAATCTCCATCCTTCTCTTTTATGAATAGTGTACAATCAATGACACCTCTGCGAAAACCGTGTTTCACAAGGTGAGTCGAGAGTTTCTCATACCAGGCTCTAGGAGCTTGATGAAGCCCATATAAAGCCTTGTGAAGTTTGTAAACTCTGTCCCGATGATATGGATCCTCAAATCCCTCGGGTTGACTAACGTACACTGTCCCTCTGATTTCACCATGAAGGAATACACTTTTCACATCAAGTTGATAAACTTTAATCTTCATGTATGATGCATAGGCAAGGAAGCTACGGATTGCTTCCATTATTGCCACGGGTGCAAACACTTAATTGTAGTCTATGCCCTCGACTTGTCAAAATCCTTGAACAATAAGTTGAGCCTGGTTTCTGATGATCACGCCTTGATCAGCTTTCTTGCATTTCAAGACCCATTTTGTGCCAATGACCTTAGCACCTTTAGGTCTATCCACCAAAGTCCATACACCTAACTTCTTGAACTGAAGAAGTTCTTCTTGCATGGAACTCACCCATGCCTCATCATTCAGTGCTTCACTAACATACTTTGGCTCAAACTGAGACACAAAGCAACGATATGCACCGTCGTGAAGGTAACCCTTTTCCATCACTGAGGCATAATCAGCTGAATACAACTGATTTTTGGTCTGAACCCCTGATCTCACATCCCCAATGACATTATCCAAAGGATGATAGACATTTAGGCGTGATCCAGGAGTGGTTGGAACAACTACCTCAGAATCAAGATTATGAACATTTGGTTCACCTATCTGAGGCAGTAGGAGTTTGAGGTTCCGAAGACTCAGAGGCATCAATGTCAGATGCTCAGGGGTTGTCGGTAGGAGGAACCTGTTGCTTCGGTTGTTCTGATCAGTCACCACAGCTTCTTCATCAGAGGAAGTCATTATCTTCAAGTGCTCCCCCTGAGTTGGTAGATGAATCACCTTGTACGTCGGATGATGTAGATTCCTTATATGGTGGGTTTAGAACATCATACATCATCTTTGTTGCTAACTCATCATCAGAAGTGAAGAGTGGTATGTTAAAGGACTTGACGAATCCATCATAGTCGAAAAAGAAGGCGGGTCCTTTTCCAACAGGTGGGGTAGTGTATCTCTGAACATCAACATTACACCACACTTCTACCAGACTCGTTGAGTTGTTGTAATCCCTCTTGTTCGGTACGTTATATCCTAGAAAGATACCTTCATCAGCCTTCTCGCTGAGCGCCAAACGGCTCGAGATACTATAGATTGGATTTACGTCGTTGTAGTAACTCGTAACATGTCTTGCGATGGCGTTTAACTACTAGAGCTCGATTTAGTGTATAACACGCATTTGCAACTGCTTCATTCCAGAATTGGATACGCAGTTTTGAGTCTGCTAGCATCGTCTGTGCTATCTCTATCAAGCTAAGATTCTTCCTTTCAGCAACGCCGTTAATCTAAGGAGTGTAGGTAGAAGTGAACTGATGCACAATTCCCTTTTCCTTGCAATAAGCCTCCATCCATTGATTCTTCAACTCGGTTCCGTTGTCTGAAGGCACTTGACGTACCTTCAACTTGTATAGGGACTCCATAGTAGTTAATTCCTTGAATGACTCAAATGTTTCTGATTTGGATTTCAGAAACATCACCAAGTGAATCCTGAGTAGTCATTAGTAACTATATAGCAGTACAAGTCGCCTACGATGCTTCTCGTACTGACTGGACCAAACATATCCATGTGAAGAAGTTCAAAAGAAGTTCGATAGAATGAACTTTCCTTTCCTTATGAGACTTCTTCGTCTGTTTCCCTTCTTGTACGCAACACAGAAATCTGGAAGTTGGAAGTTTTTGACATTAACTCCTCTCACTAGATTATTCTGGATCAAGTGGTTCATCTTTCGTGGATTAATATGTAACATTCTCCTATGCCAGGAGATGGAATCCTTCTAAGTAGCTTTTGACAACAAACACTAAACTTCATGATCCCTTGTGGAGGCCTTTGATAGATCCAAGACTTAAAGATCCTTATTCTTGAGGCAGGCATTAAGATTGATCCTCCGGGATAACATAGTCCTTTTTCAGGACATAGCACTTTTTTTGGCAAATACTACCTTAAAGTCTTTATCACAAATTTGAGAAACAGAAAGTAAGTTATTTTGAAGTTGTTGGACATAGTTTACCTTGTCAAACTTTACTTTCTGATTACCTACTTCCCCTTGAGCTGTGATGTACCCACCTTTGTTTCTTGCAAATGAAACATGACCTCCTTTTATCTGTTTAACATTTGATAAGAGAGCCTTGTTCCCTGTCATGTGCATGGATGCTCTACTATCTATATTCCATGTGTTGGTTTCAGCACTATAGCGAACACCCTGCACATTCAATTTGAATCATTAGTTCAGGTTAGGGACCCAAGCCTTCACTGGCTTGGGTTTCCTAGAGGCATCACACATCATAAATGTAACCCATTGACCATTCGAGGGTGAGGAAAGCTCAGATGTCTTCTTGTTCTTACTATTAGACAATGAGGTCGATTTTTCCTTCCATAAGCCAACTTTGTGTAAGGCATGTTTATGATAACAGACAACTGGCTAATGTGTTGAACTTTAGGTTCACTATCCCTTTTAGGTGGTGTCACTGAGTTCCTCTTACAAGGGCTAGGTTTTTGTTCAAGAAGTTCAACTTTCCTCCTTGGTGTCTGATAGTAAGGACAATGAGACGCAATGTGTCCATACTCTCCACAACTATAGCATGATCCACTTTCGACTTTATGATTTAACTGTTTTTGTGGAGATGTATGTGACACCCAGGTGACCTTACTCGTTTGGGTTTTGACTCTGCTTGTTTAGATGTTTTGTCTGTTTAACAAAGTTAATTGCTTTAATATTTTTAACATCTTTTCTTTTCTATTATCTGGACTTTGACTTGACACACATGGGTGGTTAACCTGTTGGTCTTTTTGGGTTCAAATTAGACTTGATTGACCTAGACTTTATATTAACCTTTTCAAACTCTTTGTCCAGATTAACACAAGGCATTTTACCTTTTGCATTTGAAGTGGCCTCCTTTTGTTTAGTACTAGATTCACTTGATTGACATGTGGAATCCGGATCACTTACAAAAGGAGTAGACACCACATGATCCTTGATTGGATTACCATTGATTGGTTTACATTTTGTGTTCATCGAGATCTCATGTGGTGGTGGAACCACTTTATAACCCAATCCCTCTCCGTTGTTTCTCTCCCTCACTATGTTTTGGACAATATGAGATGAACTTGTCCAACCGTGTAGTTTTTGCTTTAAGGAATTAACTTCTACTTCTAAAACTGCCTTTTGTTTCTTAGTCTCCTCTAGGGAGTTAAGATAGTACCTCATGTCATTAGCTTGGTTAAAGGCTACTACTTCTGTTTCCCTAAGTTGTTTGTTCAAAAGATATATCTTTTCCTTGTAACTATGCTTATTTTGTTTTAGAACTCTATTAGCTTCTATGCATAGTTCCAAGTCCTTTACTAAGTTATCATTATGATCTAATAACCTAGAAAATTTTAAATCAATGCTTTCCTTAATTTTATTACAGTCAGAACAAGCATGATTATTAAAGAGTTGGTCAGTAGTACTTACCTGAGAGGGTTCTGATGAATCAGCCATCAATGCAGAGGCTAGTGTTTCTGGAGCTAGTGATTCTGATGTTGTTGCGGTTTTCCCTTCTTCAGGCAGGTAGTTGACCACTGGTGCAGTCTCTTCTGTGTACATGCGAGTTTGACTGGAAGATCTCCTTCACTAGCCGAATCATCATCAATATCCTTCACACTAGTGACATTAGATTCTCCCGGTGAGACAAACCAAAAGCTCCAGTCCTGTCCTTCATCATCATGAGCAGTCAAGGCTTTGGGATCCTTGTTTGATGAACTAGGACTGCTAGTGGGTTTATCCTGACGATTGAAAGAGGAGAAAGGATTCCCATTGCCAGTCTTCTTTGGCTTCACGCACTCCTGTTTGAAGTACCCTTTCTCGCCGCAGTTGAAACAAGTCACTTTGGTCTTATCGAAGCTGAAGGTAGTGTCCTTAGTTGCAATCAAGTTCTATCTGGTCTTTTTGAGAAACTTCTTAGCTCTCCGGACAGCACTTGCTAAGGCCTACATTATGTCCATCCGCTCCATTTCTGTCTCGTCAACCTGCTCATAGTCCTCATCTGCCAAATGGCAGTTTCCAATTTTACTAACAATTAGTCTATCATAGGAGTGGACTACTACAGCTAAGAGATCTATGTGTTCATTAGCTACCTCAACTATCACATTACCGAAATTCTCGTCTTCAGTTTTGTTGCATTGGCTTCATGTGCAATGTATTGGGTACCAGACAACCCTAATGTTTTTGATCCTGAAGTAGAGGCTTAAGAAGGACCAGCCAAGCTTGATACAAAAGTTGTCTGAAGAGGTGCTCCAGATGTTTTGGCTTGAGGAGTCGCGTTGTACAGCACTGGGTTCTGATCATAGAAGACTTTTGTGCTGTATATTTCATCCTTAGTTCTTCTCTCTCACACTTCAGAATGAAGTCATTGATATCTAACTTCGTTAGCATACCATTCTATACGAGATTGGAGACAAATGAAACTCATCAAGTGGTAGAACCTATCGATAGCATCATCTAGGCTTTCTTTTCCCATCGAGGAGAAGTTGTCAAACTCCTTCTTTAAAGCCTTAGCATTTATGGCCTTCAATAATGCATTCCATCATACCTTTTCTCCAATGCATCCCATAGTTTCTTTGCTTGTGTATACTCCGAGAATTGATGGAAAATATCCTTCGGAATTGACTGTGTAAGCAAAGCATAATCTTTCTTTTCAGCATTGTATTTGACCTTTTGTCCATCAGTCATGCCACCTAGTGTAAGTTTGACACCATCAACTCCTACTGGCATGTTGTACCCCGTCTCTATAGATTCCCACAGTTGGGATCTACTCCATTTAAGTAAATCTTGAAATGTTTCTTCCATTATGGGTATTCATCTAACCTGATTAGCTTTAGGGGATTATTATGATTCCTCACTTCATTCTCCAATAGAAGTAAGTTCTAAATATGTGAGTCTCTTCCTGCTGTGAATGCTGAGTATCGGTCCTCCATTGCTATAAACGTTAACTTTAAACCAAACTGTTTTATTAGTGCCAATGAAGGTGTGCGATTGGGCTATTCAGGTGATTGAACTATGCGGATGGTTCAATCGTGCGACTAAACTAATCCGGATGACTCAGTCGGGCGAATGAACTAATGCGTTTGAGCAATGCGAATAGACCTCTCAGTCATATGAATGGGAGTACAAATGAGTCCAATCGTGCATATGGGGATGCGAATGACCTCAGTCGTGCGATTGAGTCAATCGTGCGACTAAACCTGCTGGATTTTGAAAATTCACAGGTTTAAGGTATTTGGATGCAAAAACACGAATTTTTTGCTAACCCTAATTGTCGTATGCCGGAAAAAACTAAGTTTACGATCAGGAGACGTCTAAAACCTGATTTGACACAAAAGATTGCGTTTTTGAGTGTAAAAACACAATTTTTATATCAAAATGATTGAATCACACGTAAATCTAGAGCCAAAGCTCTGATACCACTTGTTAGGATCGTGTACCAGATGAATACTAACAGATTTATGCGTATACCGAATCAAATAGTGCGGAATCCTATTTGATTGGCGAACCAATCAGTGAGAACGCACGTAGAATCAATTAAAGATTGAATCTAAACATTAAGAATGATTAACAATCGATCTACTACGATCTATGAAGTTGGAACAGGTTGCTAGAGGTCTTTGGACGGCTAGGGCACGTGTAGGTATCGAAATATTCAAAGTGTCTAGTTTTTCTACGATTTAAGTGGTATTTATAGGTTAGGGTTTCTCAATCGTGCGACTGGACCATTTGCATGGTTCAGTCGTGTGATTGAGTCATGCGGTTGATCCATTCGCACGATTGAGTGTTCAGTCATGCGATTGAGCCAATCTCATGTTACAATCATGTGACTGATCCAGTCTCCTGGTTCATTCGTACGACTGGTTCATTAGCATGAAGTTGTTCATGCGTATGGTCCATTAGCATGGGCCAATCGCATGAGAACTTCATGTAATTAAGTTTGAATATGTTTCATAATCATTAATTGACTTAGATTTATTCAAACAACCACAACCTATATATTAGTTCAATAAGCGTTATTACATACCAAGCAATGAAATATTCAACATTATAAGTACAACCACACATTGTATTTCATTGAGTACCCGTTCCATTACATATGAGTAAGACAATAATACATATTACATTAAGTTCAGAAACTAGGGACACATGTATCTACACATGTGTTGATGCTCGGTTTCATTTTTTTTGTTGTTCCGTTTTTCAGTTCCGCGCGTTACGCAATTTTCCCGGTTAAGTTTTTGTGAAGTCGGCTTGGATCGATAAACATCCGAGCATGTTCTTGACGGAAGGATAAATAACAGCACAACCCAAAAGTCAAACAATAATCCAAACTTAAATTGAATGGTTTCATTGATAAAACCTAACTATTACAAGCTCGTTACAACATAAGAATCAAGACTCTTGGCAAGGGGAAGATCGAGCATGATATCCCCTCTCATCCGGCAGCCCTAGGCTCCGAGCAGAATTCCTCTCAAACCCTTTCAAAATCCTTATCTCTCTACACATTGAAACTGGTATATATAGGCCTCGGCCCATATTAGATACGACTGGGCCCATTCGTGCGATTAGACCATGCGTATGGTTCAATCATACGACTGGACCATGCGTATGGTTCAATTGTACGACTGGACCATACTTATGGTTCAGTCTTACGAATGTCCCAATCGCATCTCTCAGTCGCATGACTGGTCATTAGCATGGCTCAGTCGTACGACTAAGTCTCATTCGCATATGCTCCTGCGAATGCCTTAGTTTCATGTGTTTACAACATATCAGGTGTATTACATTAAGCCTAGACTATTCGACAAGCGACGGACACACTATATATGCTTCAACAAATTCCCCCGTGGACGTTGCTTGCGAATAGTAGATAACACCTCTTACAATCTTAAGTCAATCTTTGCTCTGGTTGCCAATAAAATCAAACAAAAACCATATTAGCCAACGTTGTCGATTCGTCAGGTTACACACATCCCTGAAAATGAATTTAGGCACAACAGCTTTCGTTTACTTTGTAGAACACCTTCATAGCAGTAAGATTCCCCATATGATTGATTTTTCCAGATAATGACATGAACAGTTTTCCATTGCTTCAATCTTCACACAGGCTAACCTGATTAACATCACCACCTGTAGAAATTCCCCCTCACATTTACATATCCCAATATATAGACATTGTGCTCTCCTGGCATCTTCACACGGTGTATTGGGCAAAAGGTTGAAGGTTCCAATCCACAACTAACAATATCAACCAAATCAGCATGCATGTAGATTCATCGTCAGAAACCTGCTCACATCATCACTTTCTGATTGCGTCTTCAATTCTCTATACATGGATTTCATCTAAGAATGAGAATCTTCTCTGTGCGGATAAATATAACTTGATTGGCCCATAAGTAGTCAGATGCTCCTGACTACCCCACAAATCAGCACCGACTGCTGACATCTTCTCTTCTATCTTTCGTGTTTCAATTACATTCACCTATTCTGGATGTCCGACGAATAATGGGGTACACATCAAACTTATTTGACAAAAGAACCTCAGGGTGAATATGTTTTGCTCATCTTCAAATCTGTGCAAGACGTTGTTCCAGACTCTTTTTCTTCGTCTGGAACAAATGCGGATGAGTCAATGCGGATGGCTCATTCGTGCGATTGAACATACGATTGGTCCAGTTGCATGACTGAACATACGACTGGTCCAGTCGTACGAGTGGTCCATTTAGATGGTCCAGTCGTACGAATGCTCCATTCGCATGGCCCTATCGCATGAACGGGTCTGCACGCAGATTTTCAGATCTGCAGCCGCCAGGGCTGCCCAAAACCCTAATATGACGAATTTAACATGAACCGAAACAAAGTAGGCATCATCAGATTCGAAAGGGTGATAGGAATGTGGTTTCGAATTCGATTTTAACATAGAAGCAACACATGTAACAAGATCTAAGCAAAACACGAAGAACACGAAGTGGGTTAACGTCAAGATCTGAAATTTGATCCAGAAATCAAGAGCTCGGGTTGCTAGAATGATTGTTAGATCATTCCAGCAGTAACCGGCTTTGATACCAATTGTGAAGTCGGTTTCTCTAGATCGATAAACATCTGAGCATGTTCTTGACAGAAGGATAAATAACAGCACAAACCGAAAGTCAAACAATAACGCGAACTATAATTGAATGGTTTCATTGATAAAACCTAATGATTACAAGCTCGTTACAACATAAGAATCAAGACTCTTGGCAAGGGGAAGATCGAGCATGATATCCCCTCTCATCTGGCAGCCCTAGGCTCCGGGCAGAATTCCTCTCAAACCCTTTCAAAATCCTTATCTCTCTACACATTGAAACTGGTATATATAGGCCTCGTCCCATATTAGATACGACTGGGCCCATTCGTGCGTTGGACCATGCGTATGGTTCAATCATATGACTGGACCATGCGTATGGTTCAATTGTACGACTGGACCATACTTATGGTTCAGTCTTACGAATGTCCTGATCGCATCTCTCAGTCGCACGACTGGTCCATTAGCATGGCTTAGTCGTACGACTGAGTCTCATTCGCATATGCTCCTGCGAATGACTCAGTTTCATGTGTTTACAACATATCAGGTGTATTACATTAAGCCTAGACTATTCGACAAGCGACGGACACACTATATATGACTATATATGCTCCAACAGTTTTATCACTTCCAAATCATCAGAAAAGATACGAACATAGTCCTAGAGTTAAATAACACAAGCCAAGTTGAAAATTAAATTCCCAAGGTCCTACAGTTACACGATACGTTAAAAGCCGAGAATCTAAAACACCAAAACCAGACTCTTTAACATGCATCATCGCACTTAGCACATCACAAAATGCTTCTAAAAGAAGCCTCCACACATTTCATGTGGAAGGTTCGGGATGGGATAGTGAGAAGTGCAGTTGCTTAATTCCGCAAGCTGCCGGTTAATGGAAATGATTCCTCGCCCATCTATTGAACTTTTTGGATAAGTTCAGCTAAGTGTTGGGATGCAACGAGGTTCATTTCAGTTAGTTGCTTGATAAGTTCATGTAGCTTGAACAAGTATTCTTGAGTCGTTGGCTCTCGTGTTTTGGAACGCGGTTTCCTCCCAGGATTCCAGTTGGAGCTTCCGTGACTTGATTCTTACATTTTTTAGATGTTTTTAAATAGGAATGAGTGTGATGAAAGAATGGAACAAGTGTGATATTTATATACAGGTCATGGAAAGTGAACACGGGGGCGTGCTGGCTAGGCATGGCCCCGTGCTTGTCAGAATTCGTCTTAAATTTGACCTGCGACATTCCGAGTCGTCAGCGGGGATCGTGGAAAAAAATTTCAGAGATACGGGGGCGGCTTCATAATGCATGGCCTCGTGCTTGTGCTTGTGAGGTCCTAAAAATTGTAAAATAATCAAGGAAAACGTATGTACAGGTGTCGCGTTTAAGTTTCGGACCTTCGGCACGACCCTTCCCCACAATTAGCTTTCATCGGGGCGGAGGTGCAGTTCCTCCGAGGGAATCTGGTTGGTCCATCATTATACGGTTTCAAACGATGACCATTCACTTTGAAACTTAAACCTTCGTGGTTATAAATTTCAATGGCACGTTAGGATCTGGTATTGACCAAACACCAACTGATTAACGTGTTAAACCAAACCAAATAGTGCGGAATCCTATTTGATTGGCGATCCAATCAGTGAGAATGCACGTAACATAATAATGTATTGAATCTAACGTCAAGAATCGATTAGAAATCGATCTACAGCGTTCTATGAACTTGGAGTACGAACTTAGAGGCTTCTGGACGGCTAGGATACGTCTGGAGTCGAAGTGGATTGAATGCTTACGTTTTTCCACGAAAATAGGTGGTATTTATAGGTTAGGGTTGCTCATTCGGGCTACTGAACTGCCATTAGTGGTTCATTCGTGTGATTGAGCCATGCGGTTGATCCATTTGCAACTGAGTGTTCCGTCGTGTGACTGAGTCAGACGCATGAAGTTGTTCAGGCGTATGAACTATTTAGGCGCATGGACACTCAGTCGCATGTCCATTCGGAGCATGACCACTGTTGGTGGCCATGGTCCAGTCGGACGCATGAGAACTTCACTTCACCAAGTTTGAATGTATTCATATTTTAACTTATGCATAATGTTGGACCAAAAGAACCAATGAACCAAGATCAGAAAACCTCTAAGTCCCACATGGTATCACAACAACTGCTGAAAGCCTCATCAGAGTTTGACAAGTGCTGAAGACTTCAACAGCTGAAGATCAAGTGCTGAAGACCTCAACAGCTGAAGAACTAAAGTGCTGAAGTACAACAGCTGAAGAACACAAGTGCTGAAGCTGAAAGACCAAAGTACTGAAGTACAACAGCTAAAGAGTTTACAAGTGCTGAAGATCAACAACTGATGTACAAAGTCTGAAGACAAAGACTGAAGACATCAGCTGATGATATCTACTGAAGTCATCAGCTAATGAAACACCTGAAGGTCAAAGTCTGAAGATCAAGTACTGAAGCCTCAGTAGTTTGTCACAACTGCTGAAGAGTACTTCTTCAGTAGTTGTGATATCAGTAGTTTTATTTTTTAGTTTCAGTAGTTTTATGTTTCAGTAGTTTGTGTAAAACGACTGAAGAGCTTGTTCTTCAGTCGTTGTAGTTTCAGTAGTTTTATATTTTGTACTTAACACTCTGATATGTTCTCAGTAGTTGTGAACATTCAGTAGTAGTTTGTTAAGAGTTAGTTATTTTTGTATTAGATCTGCCAGTTGTCACTTTCCGTGATAACAGCAGTGATTGTTGCACTCTATATAAGGAGTGACAACCTATTGTAATCAGACATGAATGAATGGATGAACGAATGATTTGATTAGAAATATTCTACATCTATAAACATTCCTTGAAATCAGAAAATATATTCTCTCCCTATAACCGTATGCGCTCTTAATGCATACAAGTGTCGATTGCTTGCTACAATTGTCTAATTCCTGTTTGTATTCCGCTGCTTTGAATCCTAATACATCAACTTGTGATCGCTGATCCTGTCAAATGGTATCAGAGCAGGTAATCATTGATCGATCTAATAATTGATCATTGAAACTGCTATTCAAGATCTAAGTTTGATTGAATTAGCTTTTGTTTTTGCAAGAAACGGTTATAGAGATTGAATTTCTGTATTTCTGGTCATTCATCCTGAGATCTTTCTTGGTTTTCATTGAGTTTGTTGTGGTTGTTTAAAACTTTTAAAAGCTTGAATTAAATTGTTTTGAACTGAAAATGACCACTCCCTCCAATGATCCTCACAATACTGGTTCCTCAACAAGCCACCAATGCTGGTTAGGAATGAGTATAACATATGGCAAAGACGTATGCTCCATCACCTGTCTGTTAACAGCGCAGGTTGTTGGACATCAGTGGTACATGGTCCACACAAGCCTATGGTGAATAACCCGGAAACCAATCAAATGGTTCCGAAGAGGAGGGAGCAATACTCAGATGAGGATAAGAAGTTGCTTGAAATTGATGCAAAAGCCCATGGAATTCTGGCCATGGCACTGCCAAATGAAATCTATTCTGGGCTAATGCATCATGAAACTGCCCATGACCTCTGGAATGCCTTGAAAGAACAATTTGGAGGAACAGATGAGGTCTTGGCAAATAATAGAGAATTCTTGCCCAACAATATGAGACATTCTCTCATAGAAAGGGTGAGACACTGACTCAACAATATGAGCGGTTCTCTTGTTTGATCTGAACTAAAAATGGTCAAACTTGAATACACCAATATTCAGATGAATAACAGATTTCTCAGATCACTGCCTGAGAGATGGGACACATATACTATTGTCCTACGCTCCAGTGCAAGTTTGGACAAACTATCTCTCACCCAACTCCATGGGAAACTGCTCACTTTTGAGAGAGAGATAGAACAGAAGAGAAAGCTGTCTTCATCTGGAAAGCTCACTGAAGACTTTGTACCAGGCAACACTGCCTTGGTGGGTCATGAGTCAGAATATGCTTCATCTGAATGCCAGTATGATGAGCATATTAATTTCTCTTCAAGCACTTCTGATTCTGCATTTGTGAGTGTTGATGGTCAGTTTACTGGGTGTAATAATGAACAATCTATGCTTCATTATGGATGATCTCAAGGGGATTGCTGATGATGACTTAGAAGAGATGGATATTTTGAGCCAAATGGCCTGATAAATATCAGATCTCAGAAGTTCTATAAAAGAACTGGAAGAAAATTCCCAGGACTCTCTGGCAAAACCAAAGTTGGTTTTGACAAGAGCAAGTTGAGGTGTCACAAATGCCAAGGCTTGGACACTTTGCAAGAGAGTGTAGATCAACTGGATCTAACTCCACTGCACCCTTTGTGACTTTTCCTGGCAATAGTCAACAACACAGAGGGCAACATCCTGTCACCTCTAGTCATCATCCTCAACAACAATCTCCGGCATATTTTGTTCCTCAGGGTCAAATGCCATATCCGTACCCTGTTATTACATGCCACAGTCAAATCAAGTTCAAGTTCCTATGGCACCACAACCTCATGCACTACCAGAACCTCAGCCTTCCCAATCTCATCAACAACCTCAACCTCAACAACACAGCTTCTTCACCCCAGGAGTTGTTGACTGGAGCAGTTTACCAGATGACTTGTCTGGTCATGATCAACTGTTCTCAGGTGCTGGTCAACATGGTGGTGACAGTCCTTTGGGAATCTAGCTCTTATGGCTTTGGAGTCTGCTGATACTTCATTTTCTAATGCCTCTACACCTCAGGTATCACAGGTATCCTCTGAGGCAAAAGCCAAATTATGTTCTGAACCATGCATAGCAGCATTTGCTTCCATTAGAGAAGCAAATGTAGTCTAATTAATAAGAACATTGAGCTAGAACAAATAATTTCCAAAACAAAGCTGAGTTTGAGTTGTGCTCAAAGATAAAAATGATGAGATTTATAAATGAATTGCAAATAATTGATGATAAGGCTAGAGAAGAAGTACTTCTAGAGAAGTACAAAGATCTCAAAGAAACCCTTGCAGTTACCCAGGTAGAGTGTGATAGATGGGTACAATCATGCAAAGGTTTTGAAATGCTTCTTAGTAAGCAATCTGCTTCAAATGTGAAGTTTGGAATTGGTTACAATCACACTGCTCCACCTACAGATTTTACCCCAAGAGCAGAGGTAGAATCTGATGGTGAGAGTGATAACCAATCCATCACTTCATGTGATCTACCTTCTGATACAGCACAATCAGAAGTAGCAGTCAGCATCAAGCCCTCTGTAACCTATCAGCTGATGTTGATGGTTCAAATGCTGACATTCACATGATTAATGAGTTGATCAACTCAGGAGTTAATTCTGAAGGTCCTGAAAGGACTAGAGAGCAGGATTTAACACCTGAAGTTCAAACTTCAACTGCTGTCAGTACTGAAGAGAAGAAAACTGGCAGTAGTAGAAGGAGTTTGAAGACTACTAAAGAGGCTGTCAAGAAGCAAACAATGCTTCCAAAGCATTGAAGAACAAGTCTTCAGTTGCTTCACCCTCTTTAGTTGATGATCAACCTAAGATGAAGAAGAAACCATGTGAAGTATGTGGTTGTTCAATCATCTTACAGATGATTGTTGGTACAAAAGAGGTTCCAAACTCAAACTAAAAGAAGAAATTAATGAGGGAAAATGGTAAAAATAAAGACTGAGTTTGAGACACATTTGTATCAGCAACATCAAATCCTGTAACCCTTAAGTCCTCAAAGAAATCCAAAAAGGAAGGGGTTAAACAGGTGACAGCTGAGGGTGCTCAGAAGAAGAAGGTGCAACATAGGAACTTATCAAACTCCACTAGCAATGTGTCTGATGAGCTGAAAGCTTTATCACAAAATCAGACACAGCTGGTTATGATGGTTCAACATCTGTTGGGTAGAGTTAACCAACTAGATGCTCCTATGTTGAAACCACAGAAAAGGAGGTCCAAGCCAAAGGACTCCTCTTCTACACCATCTTCTTCCTCTCAGGCTGTTGTTTCAAATAAACCTGTTAGTTTACCATCTATTGATGAGACCAGGCCCAAAACCAAAAGGTTTGGGTCTCTAAAACTAACTGATTGTTTATTTTTGCAGGGTTCTTCAACATGCCAAAGTAGCATCTGGTATGTAGACAGTGGGGGATCTATGCACATGACTAGGAACAGCTCTCTCTTCATGACTACTCTCAAGGAAAGAAGGGATTTGTCTCTTTTGGCAATGATGCTAGGGGTTACATCATCGGTAAGGGCTTTGTCTCCAATGGAGAAATCAATTTGATGATGTTAATCATGTGGAAAATCTCAAGTACAATCTCTTGAGTGTCAGTCAAATGTGTGATAAAGGCCATGTTGCCCCACCAGTCAAAATGGAGGATTCTGTCATCCAAAGTTTTGCACTTGATTGACAAGGTGTTGGATGATCACACTCTCCTGAAAGCCAACAGGTCAGGAAGAGTGTATGCCTTAGATCTTTCTAAGAAGATAGATCTCAAAGGCAATCCTTGCCTATTTTCCAAAGCCTCTTCTCAAGAATCTAAACTGTGGCACAGGAGGCTTGGTCATGTTAATCTCAAAAACATGAATCAGCTTACCCACAATAGTTTAGTCAGAGGCTACCAATAAAGGAGTTCCACTGTGATGAAACCTGCACTGCTTGTTTAAAAGGAAAACAGCACAAAGTCTCATTCCCTCCTATTGAAGAGCCCAAGTCCACTGCTGCTGCAATTACTGCATATGGATCTATTTTGGTCTGTGAGAGTAATGAGCATGGCAAAGAAGAATACTGTCTGGTAATTGTGGATGATTACTCAGATTTGTATGGACTTTCTTCTACATTCAAAGGATGAGGCTGCTCAGAAGATTATTCACTTTGTGCTGTATATTGAGAAGCAGTATTCCCTTCCAGTCAAGTGTATTAGGAGTGACAATGGAACTGAGTTCAGAAATCATACACTTGATGACTTCTATCTTTCAAAGGGAATCAAAAGGCAGTTCAGCATTCCAAGGACTCCAGAACAAAATGGAGTAGTGGAGAGAAAGAACAGGACCCTCATTGAAGCTGCAAGGTCCATGCTGGCTGACTCAGGTTTGCCACTGACCTTTTGGGCTGAAGCTGTCAACACAGCTTGCTATGTGCAAAATAGAGTTTTAGTAAATCAGAGGTTGATGAAGACTCCATATGAAGTTTCTCATCATTTGGCTCCTCTGATTTCATTTTTCAAGCATTTGGGTGTCCCTGTTTATTCTCAACACAAAGGATCAACTCATAAATTTGATCCTAAGGTGGATGCAGGGTACTTTGTTGGTTATTCATCTACTTGCAAGGCATACAGAGTCTTCAACTGCAGAGAACAAAGATGGTTGAAGAAACTCTACATGTTAAGTTCAATGAATCTCCAAAGGACAAGATTCCACAAAGCCCTGTGGAGTTATTTGATTTGGACATACTGCAATATGTTCCTTATCAAACTCCTGTTGTTGCTCCTGTCAACAGTTCACCACCTGGTGGTACTGCTGATGATGATGATGATTGCAGTACTCACCTCTTCAGGTTTAGTGATCAGCTGCCTGACTCAGCTAGACCTGATGTTCCTGTAGCTCCAGTAGCACCATCCACAACAAATGCTGATGAGATCTCTTCGAATTCAACTTCCTTTGAATTACCATCCACTGATTGGTTTCAGGGAAATGATTCACCATCACCATCTGTTATGCTGAGCCTGCTACAAACACTTGCACAGATCTCATTGTGTATCAAGATCTGAAGAATCACCCTATGTCTCAAATCATTGGTGATATCACTGCTGGAGTATCAACAAGAAGTCAATTGTCAAATTTCTGCTTCTAGCTCTCTTCATCAGTCAGCAAGAGCCAAAGAATTATCACATTGCTTTAAAGGACAATGGATGGGTTGATGCCATGCAGCTTGAGCTTCTTCAGTTCAAGAAACAGCAAGTGTGGGAACTGGTTCCTCTACCTCCAGGTAAGTGTGCAATAGGCACTAAATGGTGTTTAGGAACAAAACTGATGAAAATGGGCTTATTGTTAAGAACAAGGCCAGACTGGTTGTTCAGGGTTTGCACAAGAAGAAGGTATTGATTATGATGAACCTTTGCCCCTGTAGCCAGACTGGAAGCAATTCGATTGTTTTTAGCTTATGCTGCTTATCAAAACCTTAAAGTTTTTCAAATGGATGTCAAAAGTGCATTTTTGTATGAAAAAATAAAGAAGAGGTTTATGTATGTCAACCTCCAGGCTTTGAGGACAATAAACATCCTAATTGGGTGTATAAGCTTGATAAGGCTCTTTATGGGTTAAAACAAGCTCCTAGAGCCTGGTATGAGACATTATCAAACTTTCTTCCGGAAAACAATTTCACTAGAGGCTCCATAGATAAGACTTTATTCATTAAGAAAGCTGGGCAGCATAATCTACTTGTTCAAATTATGTAGATGATATCATTTTTGCATCCTCTGATCCAAAGTTGTGTGATGCCTTTACAAAGTTGATGCAACAGAAGTTTGAAATGAGTGCCATGGGAGAATTACAGTTCTTTCTGGGGTTGCAAATCAAACAAAAGGCTGATGGAATTTTCATTCATCAGTCCAAATACACAAAAGATCTTTTGCAAAAGTTTGATTTACAAAACTGTAAGCCCTGTTCTACCCCCATGTGCAGCACCACACAACTAGATACAGATCAGAAAGGTAAAGTGGTTGATGAAACACTTTACAGATGTATGATTGGGTCCTTGATGTATTTAACAGCTTCTAGACCAGATATTATGTTTGCTACATGTGTTTGTGCTAGATTTCAGGCTGCACCTAAAGAGTCTCATCTGATTGCAGTCAAGAGGATCTTTAGATATCTGCAAGGCACTCCATCTCTAGGTTTATGGTATTCTACTGGACATTCTGGTAAATTAGTTGCTTTTTCTGACAGTGACTATGCAGGGTGTAAGTTGACCAGGAAATCAACGTCTAGTGGATGTCAATTCCTAGGCAACTGCTTGATTTCTTGGCAGAGCAAGAAACAGACCTCAGTTGCTACATCAACTGCTGAAGCAGAGTACATTGCGGCTGCAAGTGTACATCTCAGGTACTCTGGCTTCAAAACCAACTTTTGGATTATGGCATTACAGAGACTAAGACTCCATTGTTAATGGATAGTGCTTCAGCTCTTTGCATGTAAATCAAATCAGTCCAGCACTCTAGGACCAAACATATAGAGATCAGACATCATTTTATAAGGGATTGTTTTGAAAAAGGTCTGATTGATCCTAAGTTTGTGCCTAGTGCTGATGAGCTTGCAGACATTTTTACTAAAGCCTTTGGATAGTTCAACTTTCAAAAACCTGGTGTTAAGGCTTGGTATGCTACAACTAGAATAAGTGACAACTACTGATGATCTTAGTAATAATACTGATGATCATTAGTACCTATGTCACATATAAGTACTGATGAGCTCTTTACCCTTAGTATTTTATAACTACTGAAGGCTAAATGTCACAAGTACTGAAGTACTTCATTGTTCTAAACTACTGATGTAGTTACAACTACTGATGTAGTTACAACTACTGATGCAGTATACAACTACTGAATCAGTAAAAAAGATAAGTACTGATGTCCTATGAAACAACTGAAATCACCAAAAAAGACTGATGAATGTGTTGAGGACAGTATGAAACAGCTGAAAAGCTAAGAATTGACGAAAACAGCTGAAGAGAACTTTCTCTTCAGTCGTTTGTACAACTGCTGTTTCATTTAAACAACTGAAGCAAAACCACGTCTTCAGTAGTTTTATAACTACTGATGACTAATCCCAGTCTTCAGTTGTTACAACAGCTGATGACAAAACCACTGTCTTCAGTAGTTTCATAACTACTGATGCCTAACACCACGACTTTTTCAGCTGTTTTCAACGTCTGAAGGATAATACCATGTCAACGGTCGTTTAAAACTACTGATGACTAACACCCACATCCTTCAGTCGGTTTCTTACCCGTACCTATATATATCCCTAACCTTAGCTCTCAATGCTTCATCTTCTTCAAACCTAACGTTCCCTCCAAAACTTCCCTCTTCTCAATGGCGTCTATGCAAATTAAACCGCGACACAACTGTGTTGCCTACCTCACTAAATCGCCCATCTGGACTAAGTTCGATACTGCTATCGATCTTATGGTTCAGTCCAATACAACACGGCATTCTTCTGAATCCCATACTACATGCCGAATCCTTGCACCAATTTTGGATGAACGTTACTGTTACCACTGGGAGAACAACACACCATTCCCCCAGTCGGTCGTAAACAACAAAGAAGTAGTCATCACTCCTGGAATAATCCGCCAAATTCTTCAACTGAATGATGCTAGTTCTCCTGCTGATATCCGAAGGGCACTATAGATCTATCCTTTGCTCAACATGGATATCAAGGCAATCTCAGTGCCTCCACTATATGAAGAAACACTTAATGACGCTGAGCGCCTGATTTTTCACATGTGTGAATGTATGTTTGGCCCCTAAGACGTCGTCTTGGATCAAATGTCGACAAAATGGCAGCAGGTAATGTATTCTATTCTTGAGCAACAACCACTAAACTTTTTCTGAAATAATATTTTTAGAGCTCAAGGATATGGCTCAAAAACTAACTGCCAACCGTTGGATACTATATACGGTTCATAATGGCTATCATTACAAACAGCTTAATGCTGAGGGACTTGTTGGCTTGGGAGTCCCTGCTACGGCTGTTCTGCCGGAAGTATACTCCCGGCACAACTCTGACCAGACACTCAAAATGGCTGCCAAGCTGCAAAACCCACGCAGCTGGAACCCACAGCCACCACCTCCAATCAAAGTCCCCACCAACCCACTAAAAAGAAACCCAAAACGGCTACTCAGGGAATTGAGTCCCCTGAGGATGCCCCTGCAACACAAACGCAGGATATATCCACTAGTCCAAACCCCCTTAGTGGATACAATGACTCTTCCAGCCATAGCCACTCAGGCTCCTCTCAACAGGAGCCTGCAGCAACCACACAAGGGGTACCTACATATCTGGGATCTTCCTCACTTGAGGAGATTGCCATTGAGAGCACCAACCTCCCCAGGTGCACACTGCTTCTATCCCTTCACCCAAACAACCGCCCCTCACAGCCCAACTTTAATAGTTGCACACAAGTGCTGACTCAACTGCACTCCTCACCCCTCCCCAGAACCCACTTACTACTGGGAATACCTCTACAATTGAGGGGGAGGAACACAGTGCACTTGAGAACCCACAGCACAGGGGGTTTAACTTCTATCTCCTGGTGTAGACAAGGAGCTTAGAATATCTAGTGAGGCTGCCACCTCCTCTGACTCAGCACATGATCAGAGTGAGGCTGGTAACATTGCTCAGACCTCACTAGAGGCAACAGCTGATCATGGACACTGTCCTGAGGCTGGAAGTCCCCAGTACCAGCACAAGGGGCACATGCACAACTGGTCTACACCAGTGCATGTAAATCCTGCTCTAAGCAGGAGGTCAGATGATTCAGTTTCGGCTGATGATGACCTGGGCTTTTTCTATGATGTTCTTGCCCAGAAAACAATCCTTGAAGAGAAAGTCAGTAGGCGCAAACCTACTTGACCAACTCTCACAAGGAGAAAGACCATCTGCCTCTACCCACCACAGATGGCACCTTCACTTGAAGGTTTCCCAAACACTGAGCCACTCCAAACTCAACCACCTGCCTCTGCTTCAGGCCCTACTTCTCAGGAACAGAACCCTCCTGAGCAAATAGGTGCTGTACTTCAAAATTCCCTCCCTCTCATCACACCATAATCACTGATATTGTGACTAAAGCCATTGATGAGAGGCTTTCCTCAACTTTACAGCCCTTGGTTGATGCTGCTGTCCAAAAGACTCTTTCTGCGTACAAACCCTTCCTCTAATGCAACCAAAAAGGGGGAGAGTACTGCAGTGAAAGAAAAGAAGAGGAAAGAACAGAGAGAAAAGTAAGAGAAGCAAGCCCAAGAGGAGGAGAAAGAAAAAGCAACCTCTGCTCACTTACAAGCGAAAGAGAAGTGCTGATGATCACACTGCTGAAGACAAATCCTTGGAGGAGCTGTCAAAGAAGCTGACACTACACACAGCCGATCCATGGATAAAATAATTGAACAACTCTTCAGGCAGGGGTTGACACAGCCACACTGGATAGTGAATCAGAAGGTTGGAAGTGCAAGAGATACAAACCCGATGGGCAGGGTATGATGCTCTTGAGAAAGAGAGATTGGAAATAATGATCCGCTTCATCGCAAAATATTTAGGAAGATCGTTAGTGGAGATTCGCGCATGGACCAGGGACAGCATTCTGGCTATAGCCACCAGAATCTGTCTGTGAGCAATTCAACAAAGGGATTATTGTGGAAGCCCTTGATGAGGCTGGGGCTGGTAAAAGGTTAGAGATGGCTAAACTCACAAAGGCGAAACTAACTACAAAGATGCTGGATCAACCTTCCCTTCCACCCACTCAAGCAGATCCTATCCCTCAAATCTCCCAACCAATCTCTAAGCCAAAATCCAACATCCTCATTCTTCAAAACCATTCCTTCACCAACACAACCATCATCCAGTGATGTACCCAGAAGGAGGAGAAGGGTGCTGAGGATGGAGAAGAAGAAGAAGAGGAGGATGAAGATGATAGTCTGCCACTCTCTGCTGTTCTGAAGCTACCAAAACCCCGAAGTCAACCCATGATCATACCTGACTCTCAAAGGGAATGGTCAGAGTCAAGATAGAAGAAGAAGAACAGTAGAAACAGCCGATGAGCAACTGTTGAAGATGGTTGACAAGGAATTTCCTCAGTCATCATCTATTCAAGCCATGAAAGGGCATGCTCAAAGGCTGTACACTCTCAAGCACACCTTTCAGTATCAGAAGGAGAGAGTGAGAGTATGGTCCAGACCCCAGGGTGAGTTCTAGAATCCATAAACGAACTATCCCACACAGATACAACGGCCAGGTACAAAAACAATAGAGTCTACCATCATGTTGGCCGTTGTAGTCTCACCTTGGGAATCATTGTGAATTCAAGAAAGCTCACCAAGAAAGAAGATCCCTCAGCTTTACTAGAAAACAAGATGATAAAGAAGGGTTGCTATATAAGAAGCTTGAAGACATCCAGAAGAATGAACTCAGTTACTCCTTGAAGGCAACCATCCTGATGAATTGTATATAGGGAGGTAACTACGGTGGAGCTGAAAATGCAGGACCATGAAGTACTTATCAGAGTACTATGGTCCAAGTTCTTCTTCGAAGGGGAGTAGAAGAACTCTCTCAGAGAACAAGTTGTTCTCCTTGAGGCCTATGTTCGTGAGTCATACAGACCCATTATGGGGAATAATCTCATGAATGGGATAACAACTCTGTGTCCAGTTCCCCAAAACAGAGTCCCATTCATACTCTGCCAAACAAATATTTGAGATTTCTTCCCAGGCCGGAGCTTACATGGGTCATCTTCTCTACTGATCAAGAAGAGAAAGACCGACAACATTTTGCCAACATAGTGGGATAATAAATAAGTTAGAGGTTTGGCTGCATTGGTTCAGGGGGAGTTTGTTGACCAAAAGAACCAATGAGCCAAGATCAGAAAACCTCTAAGTCCACATGTATCACAACAACTGCTGAAAGCCTCATCAGTAGTTTGACAAGTGCTGAAGACTTCAACATTGAAGATCAAGTGCTGAGACCTCAACAGCTGAAGAACTAAAGTGCTGAGTACAACAGCTGAAGAACCAAGTGCTGAAGCTGAAAGACCAAAGTACTGAAGTACAACAGCTGAAGAGTTTACAAGTGCTGAAGATCAACAACTGATGTACAAGTCTGAAGACAAAGACTGAAGACATCAGCTGATGATATCTACTGAAGTCATTAGCTGATGAAACACCTGAAGGTCAAGTCTGAAGATCAAGTACTGAGCCTCAGTAGTTTGTCACAACTGCTGAAGAGTACTTCTTCAGTAGTTGTGATTCAGTAGTTTTATTTTTCTAGTTTCAGTAGTTTATGTTTCAGTAGTTTTGTAAAACGACTGAAGAGCTTGTTCTTCAGTCGTTGTAGTTTCAGTAGTTTTATATTTTGTACTTAACACTCTGATATGTTCCTCAGTAGTTGTGAACATTTCAGTAGTTTGTTAAAGAGTTAGTTATTTTGTATTAGATCTGCCAGTTCTCACTTTCCGTGATAACATCATGATTGTTGCACTCTATATAAGGAGTGACAACCTATTGTAATCAGACATGAATGAATGGAATGAACGAATATTTGATTAGAAATATTCTACATCTATAACATTCCTTGAAATCAAAATATATATTCTCTCCTATAACCTATGCGCTCTTAATGCATACAGTGTCGTTGCTTCTACAATTTGTCTAATTCCTGTTTGTATTCCGCTGCTTTGAATCCTAATACATCAAACTTGTGATCGCTGATCCTGTACATAACAATTCAAATGATCACAAACCTATATAATCAAGTCATTATGCGTTAAACAACTCATTAATGAAATTAAACATTATAGACACAACCAAACATTTTGTATTTCATTAAGTACCCAATATTACATAAGTGTAGACATATTACATTTACATCAGGATCTAGGTACATATATGTATCAACAAACTCCCCCTTGGACCTAGATCTATCTATTGTCTAACATCTTTCATGATTTCCTCAAACTTCGTGTACTTAGCTTCTTTGGTGACTCCTGTGTTTTATCTCAATAGCAAAACAGTCTTATCACTTTCTGGAACTGTAAAGCTTGTACAATATCCTGTGGGTCATAGAACAGTGGCCACTTGTATAAAGTATAAACATCTCGTGCTGACAAGTTGGTGAGCCACATTGGTCAAACACCCTTATGGTTTCCATTGTGCCATTCCTGTTCAAGACTATCACAGCCTCTCCCGTTCTCCAATCGTAGTACCACCATTTGAAGTGTGGAGTGAAGTCCTGAGGCATCTCACGTAGTGGGATCTTTGACATTGTACGTGGTGGACCCACTTCAGCACTACTCTAGGTTTGCCAGTATGGCATCAACCTCAGATCTTCTGATGTACCTCATTGGTTGTTGAGGTTTGAAGTTGACCCATGTGGTGTGGTACTCCCTCTTTAGAGCAGCTTCAAACCAACCTGACATCTTACGAGGGTTAGCATATAGTAATTTTACTTTGCTAACTGGTTGAGCTCAAAACCTGGAAGAGTCTTCAAATCGTGTGGAAATCTGAAGTACTCAATTCCCTTCTCACGTTTAACCGCGTAAACGTTGAGGTCTGCAAAATATGCCCATGCTATGATCCTGCTGGCCACCTTTTGATGTTTCTTGACCTTATACAGTTTGGTGTTAGAGTTGACGTTGTAGTGCTGCGTTGGGCTCTTATCTCTTCAAAACATGCTGCCCATTCAGCCTTTTGATGTTGACTTCGATGTCTGAGGCTTGGGTCTTCTCTTTATCTTTTCCGACTCTTGCTCCATTTTATCCAGAGTCTCAAAAGTATCACTGACAAGAGTTTCTCCCATATTTGGAATGACATTTCCCTCATTGTCAGTGTACTCTGGATAGTGTTGTGCAGTGACATCTTCAATCTAGATCTCATCGACATTCTGAAGCTCATCGTCACTCTCCTTTTGCACAGTTGGAGCATCTTTCACAATCTCATCAGGATTGAGTCGAAACATTTCAGCCAGTTGCTCGTCGGTGAGATCATGAATTATCTCTCCTTCTTCAGGAGTGTAATTCACCGATCTCCTGACAATCCCCTGCAGATCAATAATCATTGTGAGTTGAGTCTTGATCTATTGGAGGGGAGCAACATCATATTCATCTCCTTGAAAATTCGGATCTGCTTGATTTAAAACATGTAACACATCAATCATTAGTCAACAATCAAAGCAGTAAACATCAATAATAACCATAAACATTAATTACATTTATTTGATACGATATCCAGATACACATGATTTAAATAACATAAATATCTACGCATTACTCTTTTCTTGAATAGCTGGTGTGTTAGTAGGATCAGCAGAAGATGATGGGGCTCCTTGGTCTTGATTTTTCTTTGTGCACCTCTCTTAACCTTGAGCTGAAGTAGATGTAACTTCATCTCCTTCTTCATCATCATCATGATCGACATTATCACATGCATCAGTGTCATCCACTTGATCATCACAGTCATCATCATCATCGTCATCATCACTGTCATCGTCATCACCATCATCTCCATCTCCTTCTCGGATCTTTAGGGGCTCATCTTTGGATTCCTTCAGTCTCAGCATAAGCTTCTTGTTCTGGGCCTCTAAATCTTGTATCCTCTGTACTGAGGATGTATGCATCTCTCTCAGCTCTGTGATCTCTCAGCTCTGAGCCTCTATCCTTTGGGCTTGGAAAGCTCCATCAGCTAATTAAGCTGAGAGGCTCACTGTTCATCCGTCGCCAGCAGCTTCAGCACTAACCGGTTAAGGTTAGCCAACTGCTCCTCCAACCTGATGGATGGGTAAGAGGATCCAAAAATAGGTGGGACCTATGAGGATGTCCCGACTCCATGCCCTGTAGTGGTGGTAGTGGATGTAGAGAAGATTGGGGGTGGTATAGATGTGGATGGCTATGGATGAGCTGTAGTGGTGGTGGATGGGAAGAGTGTAACTGGTGGAGTAGGTGTGGAAGTGGTGTATGAGGTGGTGGTAGTGGATGTTATGGTAGTGGTGGTAGGTGGAGTGGTGGTAGTTATGGTGGTGGCTGGGGTGGTGATAAAGGTGATTTGCGCTTCTTCTTTTTCAAGCTGTGGGTCTGAGCCATCCTCTTCTTCCTCGATCCAGTAGAGGAGGATGCTCCCCCTAGAACACGGCCTGGCAGATCAGGAGTATATGTAGGATCAACAGTAGTCTCTCCCAATCCGACCGGGCATTCACCAACCGCCCGGAGCCCTCGTTCTGTGGGAACGACTTTACTTCCCACAGTCCGAGTCAGAGGCTTCTCATCTGACTCCTCCTCTTCCTCGCCAGGCATGAAACCCAGGTGGAAGCGAGCAGTCTCAGTGATATCTCTAGTGGGGGCAGATGCTGGAGATACAGTATCATTAGTGGGTTCACTTTGTCGAGTGGGCCCTACATCTCTAGCATTCCCGCTATCATCATCATCAGAGTCATCATCTGGTAGCTGTGGCTGCTCTACCTCCGAGTCACTGTCAACATGATGCCATTTACGTCTAGCTGGCACCACGTAATCCTCCTGGGCCAGATGCCCAATAGTCTCCTCACAAGGGGTTTTACCTGCTTTCCCCTATAGACCTTCATCCTCCCCAAGGTGGTGTCGTCCATCACCTCGAGTACAACTGCATCCTCCTTTTCCTTCGGCAAGGAAGGAAGCTTCTGGTCAATAATCATTGAATAAAACGGGGGTACATGCAGAAGCCCGCCTTCCCTTTCCCTTCAATGTTCTCCACCAAGTAGGTGAAGATCATCTTTGAGAAGCTGAACGGGTGGCTCAGCACCAATGCAGCATATGCGTTCTAAATCTGATCAGAGAGCTCATCAAAGCCTCCCTTCCGTGACGCTATACATTTTAGTAGAACGTGTGCAAGGTACTTGGGGCACAGGTTGCTCTTGTTTAGCACCCCTGCATTGATGTCCCCAGCGTACTTGGCTCACAGAAAGCAACCTCAGACAGTAAGGGGATGTAGTCTAGTAGGGCAGTCAGCGTCATCCCCAAACTGCAACACCGTCCTGGGATCATCCTCAGCGATCTCAATGGCCTCTCCAAATATAGAACTACGGATACAATGAGGCTCTAAGGATCTATCAACTATAGCGCCTTCCCAGAAGACCTGCTGAATAGAACCATACGGTGTACATGGAGTAGAGATTGCGTGAGAGATCCTTGATCTCCTAAGAAACGAGATGATGCCAGAAAAGTCAGGAGCATGTCTGGATGACTGATCTTGATGAGCACAGATATTGTGCTTAGTGCTCATGGTCCACAAACTCGCCATTTGTTACAAAAAAAAAGGAACGTTAGTATCCGTTGATTAAGAATATCTTGAATCACTTGGACTTGAAAATATTCCCTTTTTGATCTGTCGTGCGAATGAAACTGTGCGACTGAGATCTAGTCGTGTGAATGAGTAGTGCGACTTAGATCTAGTCGTGCGAATTATTCCATACGTACAACTGGTCATGCGACTGAGCTCACACGTATGTACACTCAGTCATGTATATCAGTCGTGCGCCTGGACTCACATGTATGATTCAGTCGTGCGATTTAGCTATTTGCACTACTCAGTCGTGCGACTGAAGTTCAACAATCCGTCCAGTCGCATGACAGACTACTGTTCAATTCAAATTCATGTTTTGACCAATTCTTATCATTTGACGTTGTGTTTTGGTTCATTTGACTCGCAATCATTGTATTTAACCCCTGATAACATTGATTTCAGTTATTGGCTTACTTTATTGGGCAACTTAGTCCAACAGGTCTCGTTTCTTGTTTTGGGCCGAATGTATCGATTTAGGAGTCAAATTTAATGATGCACTGTTGGATTGAACCGCATTATACTTGTAAAGTCAGTAGAAATCGTCAGTTCACAACAATCTGAGATATAGTGAGATCGAATGAAAATTTTGGCAGAGTAATGTTAGTCGTGCGAATTAGGGCTAAGTTAGGAGTGATGAGTCTATGCGACCGACTCCCCCTCTATTCATACTGAATGTGAATTCAATCGTACGACTAAACTCATACACTCATTTCATTCGGGCGAATGTACCTAAGTCGTGCGACTGGATCACTCGCTCACCTTCAGTCGTCCGACTGGAGTTCAGTCGTGCGACTTTTTCATTCTCCTACTCTCAATCGGCCGAATGGCTCATTCGTATAAATCATTCGGTTTAATGATCCATACTCATGTCCATTCGACTGTTTAAAGCATGAGTATGGTCCATTCGCATGATTGGTCCATACTTAGGTCTAGTCGTGCGAATGGGTCATACTCTTAAATTTTTCTGACTTTATGACCATTTGACTTTTAGACCCTTTTAAACTGTTGATTTAACATTATGAACGTTTGATCATCTCAGACATGATCACTTTAACTTAAAACTTTTGATCACCTCAGACATGATCCTTTTTAAAACTTTTTGTCACCTCAGATGTGAGCCAATTTTTTTATGATAAGGTCCCTTATCAACTTCCATGACATAGTCTGATACTACACACAACTGAAATAGACTAACGTTGTACCTACATAAAAGAATTAACACTGAAAATTATACTAAGACATGTTTTTGTGTTTTTGTGAGGGTTAACTCCTAAGATGTAACTCTAAGGAATACTTTTTCTGAGAGGGCAGCTTTAATCTTTTAAACCATACATGGACCAAGTTAAGCTGGAATCATACAGGATATTCAAATTATTTTGGGACAAGTTAGCTAAAACCTTTGATGCTCTTTCCTTGTATTTCATCTAGAGTCATTTAGCAAATTTAGGAAATCATACTAGCTCTATTAGGTCCTCACACTGATTTGAACTTTCAAGAATTGTAGCCACAGTGATTGTCAGTATATTCCTCTTAAATCCATACACAGACTTTCAACACAGTTTGGTGATCGTTTTAAGGTTTGTTTATTTCAAAAAGCATTTGTGGATCCCACACTCATATGGTAATCAACATTCCTCAGGAGATTTTTGAGCGGTCTTAGGGTAGTGTTCAAGAAGCGACTATTCATAGAATTTTCAAAGAAAAGCCAATCCTCAGGTCAGTGCCATCGCATAGCAGAATGGCGGCAAACAACAATGAGTTCTAGAATATATAGGTTATGCTTATCCTCAGGTCAGTGCCACCGCACAACAGAGAGGCGTATAATCTGTCTTCTTGTTTGAGCAATTTTCTTCTTTTAGCATAGATCTCACAACAACCTAGGTTATCAGTTTGATTGTATTTGTATTTTTCATCTGCTTTTGCTCATGCTTTGTTCTTACGCAAACTTTTGTGGCGTTTATTTTGCTCGTCACCCCTTATTGGAATCTTGTTGATTGTGTTAACCAGGGATAAGGTGTTACCCACAGCTAGTCAAACATTTTAGTTTAATCTTGAGATCACCAAAAAGGTCTAGTCATCTATTGTGTTGAATCTACCGACATATCAACTGTGGTCTACAAACCTCTAGGTCTACTTTCTTTGTGTTACCTTAGTAGTAGCTAGCTTAACTATCATATTTCCTTTTATATTGCTCAGACTACACAGACTTATACTTGAACTTTGCATCTTTTTCAATTTTGATTTTTTAAAGTCCCAAATGGTTTGTACCTATGAACTATCATATTCCAAACATTAAATCGATATCACACATACGATCTTTTTTATTATCGGCTTGCCTCTCCTTTTCTCTCGTTTTTTTTCATACCTATTCTCCCCCTAAAATACTAAAACCTCTAAGGATTTGTGTTTTAGGATTTTAATGAGAAAGGAATGACACTAAGTGTAATTAACGAACTCACGTTAAACAAAAAAAGAGAATTAAACTTAAATAACACGAAAATTTAAAAATTAAAAGAAACTAGACGCGACGCATCGGACTATACATGGTCATCTTCAGGAATGAACTCACTTTTCTTTTTAACGCCATTGACCTCTAACAGATATTGAAAATGCGGTTTGTCAAAAGCCTTTGTATAGAGGTCAGCGCGTTGAAAATCACTGTTTATTTGTATCACATCGATTAAATTCTTTTCAAAACAGTCATGTATGAAGTGATATTTGATTCCGATGTGTTTGGTCTTAGGATGTTGGACGGGTTTTTAGTGACAGTAATCGCAGCAGAGTTATCAACAAATATATGAGTGGAAGTGAAATGCAAACCGTAATCCCGCATTTGCTGTTGAATCCATATGATTTGGGAACAGCAGCTTGCAGCAGCAACGTATTCTGCTTCACAGCTTGACAAAGCAACCGAGGTCTGCTTCTTACACAGCCAGGTTACTAATCTTCTCCCAAAGAACTGACACCCTGCTGATGTAGACTTGTAGTTCATCTTGCAGCCGCCGTAATCCGAGTCACTATACGCTGTAAGTTCAAAGTCATCATCATGAGGATACCACAACCCAAGTGTGGGTGTGCCCTTCAGATAACAAAATATCCTTTTGACCCCAATTAGATGATTCACCTTAGTCTTTGCCTGATATCGTGAGCATAAACATATAGCATACATGATATCTGGTCTTGAGGCAGTGAGATACATGAGAGATCCAATCATCCCTCGGTACATAGTGGCATCTACCAGATCACCATTCTCATCGGGTGCTACATCATGGTTTGTAGCTAGTGGAGTGCCAGCTATGGAGCATTCTCCATGTCAAACCGATTGAGAATATCCCCTACATACTTCATCTGATGTAAGAAGATTCCATTTGATGTCTGATCCACCTGTAACACGAGAAAGAACTTCATCTCCCCCATGGCACTCATCTCAAACTCCGCCTTCATTACTGCTTCGAATTCTTTGCATAATTATTTGTTCTTTGAACCAAAGATTATGTCATCTACATAGAACTGTACTAGCAGTAAGTCTCCATCTTTTTCTTTGATAAACAGTGTGCAGTCAAAGATTCCCCTGTGAAAGCCGTGTTTCACATAATGAGTCGAGAGTTTCTCATACCAAGCCCTTGGAGCTTGATGCAGCCCGTATAAAGCCTTATCGAGTTTGTAACTCTATCCTGATGGTAAGGATCCTCAAATCCCTCGGGTTGACAGACATACACTGTTTCTCTGATCTCACAATGAAGGAATGCACTCTTCACATCAAGTTGATAAACTTTGATTTTCATATAAGATGCATAGGCAAGGAAGATGCGGATGGCTTCCATCCTTGCCACTGGTGCGAATACTTCATTGTAGTCGATACCCTCAACTTGTCGAAAACCTTGAACAACAAGCCGAGCCTTGTTTCTGATGATCACTCCCTGATCATCTTTCTTACATTTCAAGACCTATTTGGTGCCAATGACTTTAGCACCTTTAAGTCTATCTACTAGGGTCCATACACCTAACTTCTTAAACGGAAGAAGTTCTTCATGCATGGCACTAACCCAAGCCTCATCATTTAGTGCTTCACTAACATACTTTGGCTCAAACTGAGACACAAAGCAGCGATATGCACCGTCCTAAAGGTATCCTTTTTCCATCACGGAGGCATAATCAGCTAAGTATAGCTGATTTCTAGTCTGAACCCCTGATCTCACATCTCCTATAATATTATCCAATGGATGATAGACATTTAGACGTGATTCAGGAGTTATTGGAACAACCACCTCAGAGTCAAGATTATGAGCATTTGGTTCTAGGTCGGAGGCAGTTGGAGTCTGAGGTTCTGATGATTCTGAAGTATCACTAGCCGATGCTGGTGAACTTGTGGTAGTCGGAACCTGTACATCCTGGTTGATCTGATCATTTTCTTCATTGTCTTCATCAGAGGAAGAATCACTCGCATCAACTACTCCCCCTGAGTTGCTAGTATCACAACTTCTTGAGATGGTGTGTTCAAAACATCATACATCATTTGTTTGCCAACTCGTCTTCTGAAGCGGGAATAGGTATGTTGAAGGTCTTGAAGAATCCATCATAGTGGAAGAAGTAGGCACGCCCTTTTCCAGCAGGTGGTGTGATATATCTCTGAATATCAACATTACACCACACCTCTACTTGGCCTGTTGAGTTGTTGTAAACTCTCTCGTTCAGTATGTTGTATCCTAGAAAGATCCCTTCATCAACCTTCTCACTGAATTTTCCCTCCTGAGTCTTCTTCAGCAGGGTGCACGGAGCGCCAAACGGCTCGAGATATTACAAGTTAGATTTACATCGTTGTAATAACTCGTAGCATGTTTTTCCATGGCGTTTTACTACCAGAACTCGATTAAGAGTATAACATGCATTTGCCACTGCTTCATTCCAAAATTGGATAGGCAGTTTTGAGTCTGCCAACATAGTTCGTGTCGTCTCTATCAAGCTGCGATTCTTCTGTTCAGCAATGCTGTTCATCTGAGGGGTATAAGCGAGGTAAATTGATGTACAATTCACATTTCCTTACAATAGGTTTCCATCCTCAAATTCTTAAACTCGGTTCCGTTGTCTGAGCGCACCTGTCGTACCTTCAGCTTGTATAGGGATTCCAGTGTAGTTACCAATTCCTTGAAGGTTTCAAATGTTTTTGATTTGGATTTTAGAAACATTACCCAAGAGAACCTTGAGTAGTCATCAGTAACTACATAGCAATACAAGTCGCCAGCGATGCTTCTTGTACTGACTGGACCAAACAGATCCATGTGAAGAAGCTCAAGAGGAAGTTCTATAGAATGAACTTTCTTTTCCTTATGAGACTTCTTCGTCTGTTTACCCTTTTTGCATGCAACACAGAAATCCGGGAGTTGGAAGTTTTTGACATTTACTCCCCTCACAAGATCATTCTGGATCAAGTGATTCATTTTCCTCGGATTTATGTGTCCCATTCTCATATGCTAGGAGATGGAGTCCTTCTCAGTAGCTTTGGACAAGAAGCATTGGACTTCACTATCCGTTGTGGATGCCTTTGAGAGATCCAAGACATAAAGATCATTATATCTTGAAGCTGACATTAGGATCTGGTCCTCTGGGATCATGTATTCCTTCTTTAGAACGTAACACTTTTGTTTGTCAAAAACTACCTTGAATCCTTTATCATAGATTTGAGAGACAAAAAGCAGGTTATTTTGTAATTGTTGGACATAGTTTACCTTATCAAACTTAACCTTCTCATTTCCCACTTCTCCTTGGGTGTGATATACCCACATTTGTTTCCAGCAAATGAAACATGCCCTCCTTAATTTGTCTGACATTTGATAAGAGAGCTCTGTTCCCTGTCATGTGCCTGGATGCTCCGCTATCAACAATCCACGTGTTAGTCTCAGAACTATAGCGAACACCCTGCACATTCAATGAAAACATTAGTTCATGTTAGGAACCCAAGCCATAACTGGCTTGGGTTTCCTTGAGGCAATCCCACATCACAAACTCAACCCACTGACCCTTTGAGGTTAAGGATTGATCAAAATTCTGTTTGTTCTCATTTTCAGGCACTGAGGAGGTTTTTTCTTTCCATAATCCAGATTTGTGTAAGGCCTGTTTGTGATAAATAGATGGCTGGCTAATGGGTTGAACTTTGGGTTCACTATCCCTTTTAGGAGGCGTCACTGAGTTCCTCTTAAAAGATCTAGATGTAGATGGAGAAAGTTCAACTTTCTTCCTCAGTGTCTGGTAATAAGGACAATGAGACGCTATGTGACCATACTCTCCACAATTATAGCAGGATCTGCTTTCAAATTTATGGTTTATTTGTTTTGGTGGAGATGTAGATGTCACACAGTCAACCTTATTATGTTTGGACTGAGACACTACTTTGTTAGATGTATGAGTTGGTTTTACAAACTTAATTGCTTTACCTGGTTTTACATCTTTGATCTCTTGTTTCCCTGGACTGTGTCATGATGCACATGATTGATTAGATTTTATAGTCTTTTTAAGGTCTTGTTTGACTTTGTTTGACCCTGACTTTAAATTAACTTTTCTAAATTCTTTTTCAGGTTAACACATGGCATATTTCCTCTTGCCTTTGAAGTGTCCTCTTTGTGTTTAGAATCGGATTCACTTGATTTACTTATGGAATCTGGATCATTTACAAGAGGAGTAGACACCATGTGATCCTTGATGGGGTTATTGTTAATTGGTTTACTTTTGGTGTTCATCAAGGTCTCAGGTGGTGGTGGAACCACTTTGTATCCCAGTCCCTCCCCATTATTTCTCTCTCTCACTAAGTGTTGGACGATGTGTGATGAACTTGTTCAACTATGCAGTTTTTGTTTTAGTGAATTTACTTCAACTTCTAAAACTGATTTTTGCTTCTTAGTGTCCTTAAGAGAGTTCAGATAGTACCTAATGTCATTTGCTTGGTTAAAGGCAACTACCCAGTTTCCCTAAGCTGTTTATTTAATAGATCTATCTTTTCCTTGTAACTATGCTCGTTTTGTTTTAACACTCTATTTGCTTCTGTGCACAGTTCTAGATCCTTTACTAAGCTATCATTATGATCTAATAGCCTCGCAAATTTTGAATCTATAACTTCTCTAAATTTATTACATTCTAAGCAAGCATGATTATTAAACAGTTGGTCAGTAGTACTTACCTAAGATGTTGAAGAAGAATCGGCCATGAGTGCTGACTCGGTTGTCTCTGGTTCCGGTGATTCAGATGATGATGCAGATTTTTCTTCTTCAGGCAGGTTGTCAGGATCAGTGATCACAAGTTTGATGTATTAGAGCGTAACGCAGCGGAATAAGAACAAGAATTAGACAAATTGTAGCAAGAATTTGATGCTCGTATGCATTAAGAACACATACGGTTATAACGAGAGAATATAATTCTGTAACAAGGAATGTTTTAATAATATCGAATATTTATGATCAAATCATTCATTTATTATATTAGGTTGACACTCCTTATATAGAGTGCAATCGCTGCTGTTATCACGGGTAAGTGACAACTGGCAGATCTATTACAAAAATAACTAACTCTTAACAAACTACTAATAAGAAACTACTGAAACTACAACGACTGAAGAACAAGCTCTTCAGTCGTTTTACAAAACTACTGATAAATATAAAACTACTGATGAGCACAACAACTGAAGAAGTATTCTTCAGCTGTTGTGTCAAACTACTAAAAAGATAAAAGATAAAACTACTGAAAGGTAAACCATCACAACTACTGAAGAAGACCTCTTCAGCTGTTGTGACAACGTCTGATACTTTGGTCTTCAGCACTTGTGTCTTCAGACTTTGTCTTCAGCACTTGTGTCTTCAGACTTTGTCTTCAGCACTTGTGTCTTCAGACTTTGTCTTCAGCACTTGTCTTCAGACTTTGTCTTCAGCACTTGTGTCTTCAGACTTTGTCTTCAGCACTTGTCTTCAGACTTTGTCTTCAGCACTTGTCTTCAGACTTTGTAATTAGCTATTGTCTTTAGCTGTTGTGGTCTTCAGTAGTTGTTGTGACGTCTGTGGGACTTAAAGGTTTTTCTGATCCGGCTCATTGGTTCTTTTGGTCCAACACAGGTGGTTGACCACATTTGCAGTATCTTCAGAATTTGACATCACGAGCTCTACTGCTATATCTCCTTCACTTGTATAATCGTCATCAATATCCTCCACACTAGCTACATTGGACTCTCCTGGTGAGACAAACCAAAAGCTCTAGTCCTGTCCTTCATCCTCATTAGCAGTTAAGGCTTTTGGATCCTTACTTGATGTGTCAGAATTACTAGATGTGGCCTTGTCTTGACGATTAACTGACGAGAAGGGATTTCCATTACCTGTCTTCTTTGGTTTCATACACTCCCTCTTGAAGTGTCCCTTCTCACCGCAGTTGAAACATGTAACCTTTGACTTATCAAACCCAAAGGTTGTGTCTTTTGTTGCAACCAGGTTCTGTCCGGTCTTTTTGACAAACTTTTTAGCTCGTCGGATAGCACTTGCCAGAGCCCACATTATCTCCATACGTTCCAACTCCATTTCATCCACCTGCACATAATCTTCATATGCCAGGTGGTAGTTACCTATCTTTCCAGCAATTAATCCATCGTAGGATTGAACCACCGCAGCTAAAAGGTCCATATGTTCTCTAGCCACCTCCACAGTTACATTCCTAAGGTTGTCGGTTTTAAGCTTTGCTGCATTAGCTTCAGGTATCATATATTGGGTGCTGGACGACCCTGACATTTCGGAACCTGAAGTTGAGGGTTGTGCTGGAACTGTTGTGCTTGAGATGAAGGCGGTTTGTAGTGGTGCTCCAGATGTCTTGACTGAAGGAGTAGCATTGTAGAGTGCAGGATTCTGATCGTAGTTAGCCTTTTGGGCTCGATACTTCATCCTAAGCTCCTCTTCTCTCAGTTTCAGAATGAAGTCATTTATATCTAACTTTGAGGGCATTCCATTCTGTCTGAGATTTGAAACAAACGAAGCCTATTTTTCTGGTAATCCATCAGCAAAGTTGGATACCTTATCTTCCATCGAAGTAACCACTCCATGAGTGTGCATCTCACTCATCAAGTGGTAGAATCTATCGATCACATCATCAAGGCCTTCTTTTCCCATAGAAGAGAAGTTGTCAAACTCCTTCTTCAAGGCTTTTGGCTTGATAGCCTTCACAGAGGCATTTCTGTCATACCTCTTCTCCAACGCATCCCAAAGTTTCTTTGCTTGAGTATACTCCGAATATTGATGGAAAATATCCTTCGGAATAGGCTGAGTAAGCAAAGCATAGACTTTCTTCTCAGCGTTGTGTTTTACCTTCTGTGCATCCGACATGCCACTTAGAGTAAGTTTTACTCCGTCAGCTCCTACTAGCATGTTGTACCCCGACTTTATTGCCTCCAACAAAGTTGTATCCACTCCATTTAAGTAGATTTCGAAACATTGCTTCCATTGTGGGTAGTCATCTAACGTAATAAGTTTTGGGGGTTTATTGTGAATCCCCACTTCCTTCTCCAGCAGCAGTAGATTCCAAATACGTGTGTCTCTACTTGCTGTGTATGCTGAAAACTGATCCTCCATTTCACTTAACTTTACTGTTTAACAAACTACTGATGAATGCGAATGAAGGTATGCGATTGGGCTTATTCGGGCGATTGAACAAGTGCGGATGGTTTAATCGTGCGACTAAACAAATGCGGATGAGTCAGTCGTCCGAATGAACTAATGTGGTTGAGCAGTCTGAATGAAGATCTCAGTCGTACGAATGAGGGTACGAATGACTCCAATCGTGAGGTTGGAGAATGCGAATGAACTCAGTCGTGCGATTGAGCCAATCGTGCAACTGAAACTGCTGAAGTTTGATAATTCGTAGGTTAAACTTGTTTTGGCCGTAAAAACTCAAATTTTACCAAACCCTAATAGCCGTATGACGGAAAAACTACACTTTTCGATCAGGAAACGTCTAAGACTCCGTTAGACATGAAAAGATTGCGTTTTTGATACAAAAACACATTTTTTGTGTCAAAAATTATTGAATCAACACGTAATCAAGAGCCAATAGCTCTGATACCACTTCTTAGGATCTGGTATTTGACCAAACACCAACTGATTAACGTGTTAAACAAACCAACCAAATAGTGCGGAATCCTATTTGATTGGCGATCCAATCAGTGAGAACGCACGTAGATACAATAATGTATTGAATCTAACGTCAAGAATCGATTAGGAATCGATCTACAGTGTTCTATGAACTTGGAGTACGAACATAGAGGCTTCTGGACGACTAGGATACGTCTGGAATCGAAGTGGATTGAATGCTTACATTTTTCCACGAATTAGGTGGTGTTTATAGGTTAGGGTTGGTCATTCGGGTGACTGAACCATTAGCATGGTTCATTCATGAGATTGAGCCATATGGTTGATCCATTCGCATAACTGAGTGTTCAGTCGTGTGACTGAGTCAGACGCATGAAGTTGTTCAGGCGTATGAACTATTTAGGCGCATGGACACTCAGTCGGATGGCCATTCGGACGTATGACCACTGTTGGGGCGCATGGTCCAGTCGGAAGCATGAGAACTTCACTTCACCAAGTTTGAATGTATTCAATATATAACATTATAACAATCACAAACCTATATAATCAAGTCGGTATGCGTTAAAAAACTCATTAAAATATTAAAAATTATAGACACAACCAAACATTTTGTATTTCATTAAGTACCTAATAATTACATAAGTGTAAGACATATTACATATAGATCAGGATCTAGGTACATATATGTATCAACAGTTATAAATTTCAATGGCACCATTTAGAAACACATTTTTGATTGTATAAGGTCCAAACCAACGTGATTTTAGTTTTCCGGGAAACAAACGTAAACGAGAGTTGTACAGTAAGACACGTCCTCCCACATGAAATTGTTTTGTGTTCTTTAATCGAGTGTTATGGAATTTCCTTGTCTTTTCTTTGTAAACCCTAGCCTTTTCGTATGCTTGTTCTCTTAATTCCTCCAATTCATGAATTTCTAGGAATCGATTCTTTTCTGCAAGGTCTTGGTCTAGGTTTGCTACCTTAAGTGCCCAAAAAGCCTTGTGCTCTAGTTCCACAAGTAGATGACAGGACTTACCATAGATTAGTATGAACTTTGTTATGCCGATGGGAGTCTTATAGGCTGTTCGAAAAGCCCAAAATGCATCGTCTAATTTTGTAGACCAATCCTTGTGGTTTTGACCTATAGTTTTCTCAAGGATTCGTTTGATGCCTCGGTTAGTGACTTCGGCTTGCCCATTCACTTGTGGATGGTAAGTAGTTGTAAAGCGATGGTGAACTCCATAACGTGCCATTGCTCATTCGAGCTGATTGTTACAGAAATGAGTTCCTCGGTCACTAATTAGAGCTTTGGGGGCACCAAAAAGAGAAATAGTTTCTTAAGGAATTTGACAACATTTCTAGCATCATTAATAGGCAGGGCTTGAGCTTCAGCCCATTTTCAAACATAATCAACTGCTACTAAGATGTAACGATTGCCAAATGACACCGGAATGGCCCCATGAAATCAATACCCCATATATCAAATATCTCACATACTTGAACTGGTTTCTAAGGCATCTCATCCCGTGTTGAGATATTGGTTGCTTTTGACATGCATCATAGGTGTGTACTATGTTGTGAGTATCTTTGAAGATCGTGGGCCAGTAAAATCTAAAGTCAAATACTTTCTTGGCTGCTAAGGTTGCTCCATGGTGTCCTCCTCATGACAGTGCCTTAAAATTTTTTCTGCTTCTCTTCCATATACGCATCTTCGAATGAGTTGGTCTGCACTGATTCTGAACAGATACAGGTCCTCCAAATAGTAATGTTTGATATCAGTAAATAATTTCTTCTATTTCTGATAAGTCTTCCTTAGAGAAGAATTTCACTTGCTAAGTAATTTGCAAAATCGGCAAACCAAGGATGTTCATCAATTGAGGATTGAATGTGCATAAGGAATTCGTGAGGAAAATTGTCGTTTATTATGGCTTCCTTAGTTTGTGAAGGACTTGAATCCTCAAGACGCGAGAAATGATCAGCCGTTAGATTTTCTGCTCCTTTCTTGTCACGAATTTCGATGTCAAATTCTTGAAGCAACAGAATCCAACGAATCAATCTCGGCTTTGCATCTTATTTGTTGAACAAATAACAAAGGGCTACATGATCGGTGTAAGCAATTGTTTTTAAAGGACTAGATACGAGCGGAATTTGTCAAATGCGAAAACTACCGCAAGTTCTTTTTCGGTGGTGGTGTAGTTTTCTTGTGCATCGTTAAGGGTTTTGCTCGCATAATGAATTGAGTGAAATTGCTTGTCTTTCCTTTGTCCTAATACGGCTCCTACCGTGAAATCGCTTGCATCGCACATGAGTTCAAATGGTAGCATCCAATCTGGGGAAACCATGATTGGAGCGGTTACCAGCCTCTCCTTGAGCAATTTGAATGCACTAATGCATTCGTCAAAAAATACGAATTGAGTGTCTTTCTCGAGAAGTTGAGTCATTGGTCGAGCGATTTTTGAGAAATCTTTGATGAAATGATGGTAGAATTTTGCATGACCTAGGAAACTTCTGATATCCTTCACGGTTGTGGGAAGTTGAAGTTTAGAAATAGTGTCGACTTTGGCTTGATCGACTTCAGCCCTGCTTGAGAGATTTTGTGTCCTAACACTATTTCTTCCGTAACCATGAAGTGGCACTTTTCCCAGTTTATAACAAGGTTAGAATCTTCACATCTAACCATATTTTTTTCTAGATTTCAACACACTGCTCAAATGAGTTTCCAAAGATGGAGAAATCATCCATGAAAACTTCCATTGAGAGTTCAATCATGTCATGAAAAATTGCTACCATGCATCTTTGAAATGTAGCACGAGCATTACACAATCCAAAGGGCATTAGCCGATAAGCAAATGTGCCATATGGACATGTGAATGTCGTATTCTCTTGATCTTCGGGAGCAATAGGGATTTGAAAATAGCCTGAGAAACCGTCCAATAATAAAACATTTTTCCAAATAACTACTCAAGAATTTGGTCGATGAAAGGAAGAGGGAAGTGATCTTTCCTTGTGGCGTCATTGAGTTTACGATAGTCTATGCAAACTCTCCATCCGGTAACCGTACGAGTGGGAATAAGCTCATTCTTCTCATTAGTTACAATAGTCATTCCTCCTTTCTTTGGAACAACTTGGACGGGACTGACCCAAGGCGAATTGAGAAACTTGTTCTTCTCATCAATTGTTAAGGCGGATAAGATTATGACAGGAAGTTGAGATCTGTTTTCAAGAAAAGCGTATTCGAGATGAGATGGAAGTTCTTTGAGCTCTAAATCTGGAGGGTCTTCGATAGAAGGTTTGGCTTTCGGTTCTAGATCTTGCTCAATGGTCTCAAATGCTTCTTGATGAAGTGTTGTTTCATCAACTTCAAGTTCTGGAATGATTTGGTTCTCACAGATAGGTTCGGTGATTTGGACCTCTATTAATTGAGTGTTGCAAACTTCATTTTGAAGAGTTTTCTTCAAATGATAGCTTATGATCGAATCGCAAGCATCAATGTAATAGAGCGAGTCATCATGATATTGAGGGTGTTTCATGGATTGGCCTATATTGAAAGTTGCTTCCTCTTCGTCTACTCTAAGCATGACTTTGCCTATACAAACATCAATGAGGGCTCAAGCAATAGCTAAGAAAGGTCGACCTAGGATAAGAGGAACATTTTTGTCCTCATCCATGTCAAGGATCACAAAATCAACGGGAAATACAAATTTGTCAATTTTAACTAAGAGATTTTCAATGATGCCCCTCGGATATTTGACAGAACGGTCAGCTAACTGGATGCTCATACGGGTAGGTCTAGGTTCACTTAAGTTTAATTTTTCAAAAACCACATAAGGCATAAGGTTAATGCTTGCACCTATATCAGCTAACGCGTTACTGACAGAAACATTTCCTATTAGGCAAGGTATGGTGAAAATTCCTGGATAGTCATCTTTTGAGGTAGTTTGTTTTGAAGAACTACAGAGCATTCCTCATTCAAAATCACGTGTGATAACTCTTCCAATTTCTTTTTGTTTCACAAGACACCTTTTAGAAACTTAGCATAGTTTGGCATTTGTGCTAAGGCCTCCACCAAGGGCAGATTGATGTGGAGTTGCTTGAACAACCCAAGGATTTTGCCGTATTGTGCCTCCATTCTTTGTTGTCTCAAATGACCTGGATATGGAGGTGGTGGAACATAAGGTGGTGGTGGAATGTATTTCTTGGCTGCTTCTTCAATAACAACAGGTTGCTTTTGCTTATCACCCGCATTACTTGGATTTTAAGTTTCTACTTCCTCAAGGATGGGTTGTAATGCGGGTGCATCACCTTGAGTGGTTTTGCCATTCCTGGTAGTGATGGCTTTGACTTGAGCATTAGGTTTTGTCATAGTGTTGCTGGGCAAAGCTCCTTGAGGTCTTTATGATAGCTATTGTGCAATTTGACCTACTTGGTGCTCTATGGTCTGCAATGATGCTTTATTGCTTTTGATGTCAGCTTCATTTCTTTGGAACCTCTCCTCATTTCTTCGATCAGATTTCCGGATGTACTCATCTGTGGCTTGTGTGGTTAACAACAACTGCTGCAATAGATCTTCCATTGATGATGCTCGACGGTCTTGGCTGCTTGAACCTTGGTATGGTGGTTTTAGTTCTTGGTAAGGTAGCCTTCGGCTGAATCCAGATGATTGTTGGTTATTACCAGCATCTCTGTAATTCGAGTTGCTTTTCCAATTTGAGTTGTTGTTGTACGAGTTGCTTGGGCCTCCTATGTAGTCAACATCTTCAACTACCATAATGCCTTGTGGGCATTCGTTGGTCTTGTGTGAACTTCCACATGTGTTGCATCGTGTTGGGGTTCTCTTTAGTTCACTTTGCAATTGTTCGAAATTTTTTGTTAGAGCTTCTAATTGGGCCGCAATTAGGGTTTCAGAATCTACTTGATGAATACCTTTAGAACTAGGTTTGGTCCTTAAGGGATTGTAAGCAAAGCTCTTCTTAGCTGCTGTTTCTAAGGCTTGGTATGCTTCTGTTGGTGTGACACTTCCAAAATCTCCTCCCGCACTTTGGTCTACCGCTTGCTTGTGGGCTCCGCTGATTGCATCGTAAAAGGTTTGACACTACAGCCACAGATCCAGTCTGTGATGTGGCATCTCCGAAGGAGACTTTTATATCTCTCCCATGCTGTGTGTAATGAGTCATCGTCGTCTTGGCGAAAACTTGTGATGCTGCATCTTAGTTTGGTAGTGCGATCGGGTGGAAAGTATTTCAAAAGGAATTGTTCAGCCATTTCTGCCCATGTGGTTATGGAACCAGGTAGAAGTGAATCAAGCCAGTCGATGTCTTGGCTTTGAAGTGAAAACGGAAAAAGTCTTAGTCGAATGGCGTCGTCTGAACAGTTGTTGATTTTGAAGGTAGCACAGATACGAAGGAATCGTGAGAGATGAGCATTAGGATCTTCGTCTTGTAACCCATGGAACTGAACAGAGTTTTCTACGAGTTGGATAATACTAGACTTAATCTCGAAATTGTTGGCCGCTATTGCTTGTTGGACAACACTAGACTCATAACCATCTATTGACGGTGTGGCATAGTGTGTAATCTTCATTTCCTCGTCTTGGTTAACCATGTCTTCTTCGGATGGTGTACCTTCTGTCAGGATCAGTGATCACAAGTTTGATGTAATGGAGTGTAATGCAGCGGAATAAGAACAAGAATTAGACAAATTGTAGCAAGAATTTGATACTCGTATGCATTAAGAACAAATACGGTTATAACGAGAGAATATATTTCTGTAACAAGGAATGTTTCAATAATATCGAATATTTCTGATCAAAATCATTCAACTATTACAATAGGTTGACACTTCTTATACAGAGTGCAATCGTTGCTGTTATCACGGGAAAGTGACAACTGGCAGATCTATTACAAAAATAACTAACTCTTAACAAACTACTGAAATGTTCACAACTACTGAGAACATATCAGAGTGTTAAGTACAAAATAAGAAACTACTGAAACTACAATGACTGAAGAACAAGCTCTTCAGTCGTTTTACAAAAACTACTGATAAATATAAAACTACTGATGAGCACAACTGAATAAGTATTCTTCAGCTGTTGTGTCAAACTACTGAAAAGATAAAACATAAAACTACTGAAAGGTAAACCATCACAACTACTGAAGAAGACCTCTTCAGCTGTTGTGACAACGTCTGATACTTTGGTCTTCAGCACTTGTGTCTTCAGACTTTGTCTTCAGCACTTGTGTTCAGACTTTGTCTTCGGCACTTGTCTTTAGACTTTGTCTTCAGCACTTGTCTTCAGACTTTGTCTTCAGCACTTGTCTTCAGACTTTGTCTTCAGCACTTGTCTTCAGACTTTGTAATCAGCTGTTGTCTTCAGCTGTTGTGGTCTTCAGTAGTTGTTGTGACGTCTGTGCGACTTAAAGGTTTTTCTGATCCAGCTCATTGGTTCTTTTGGTCCAACAAACTCCCCCTGAACCAATGCAACCAAAACCTTTAACTTTATTGAGGTCCTACTTATTGTTGGCAGAATGGTTGGTCTTTTTCCTTCTTGATCAGTTGAGAAGATGACCCATATAAGCACTGGCCTGGAAATGAGTCTCTGATGATTTGGTTGGCAATGTATGGATGGGAGCTCTGTATTGGGGAATTGGACACTGAGCTGTTCCCCCATCCATGAGACTCACTTCCCATGTATAAGCCTGTAGGATTCTCTGGTGTATGCTCTGAGAAACATAATTTGTTCTTCCATGGTCAGGTTCTCGGCTTCACCATCAAACAATCCTTCACGCCCATACAGCTCTGAGATGTACTTGGCCTGTTTACCATTTTTGAGCTCAACTGTTGTAATCTGTTGTATGCAAACTCATCAGGATGAGTCCCTTCAAGTAACAGACTGAGCTTATTTTGTTTGAAGTTCTCAAGCCTCTTGTAGACTAACCCCTTTTTAATAATTCTGTTCTCTAACATCTTTTGGGGTGGTTGTTTAGTCTCATAGGCCTTCTTGAAATCTTCTACAATCTCCCAGGGTGATACTACAAGGACCACTGTGATCTCTTCATCTACGATCCTTTTTACTTGGCCCTTGTATCTCGAAGGAATGTCTTTCTTTACAATCCTGTGAGCCACCATAGGATCAGGCCATACTCTCACCTTTTCCTTCTGATATTGAAATGTGTTGGCAAGGGTGTACAACCTCAGAGCTTCTTTCTTCATACTTATTATAATGATGAAGCAGCATAAGTTTTGTCGATGCTTTTCAACATTTCATCATCATGAAGCCTTGCTGCTGTTCTTCTTCAATCTTACTCTCACAGCTTCCATCTGTGAGGTGGGAGTGATGGGCATGGGTTTGGCTTTAGCCAATGTTAGGACTGTAGACAGAGGCAGCCTATCTTCTTCCGCATCATCCTCTTATTCTTCTTCTTCTAGCCTCAACACCCTTCTCTTCTTCTTCTTAGGTGCATCATCGGCTGTTGGTTTAGAGGGTAAGGGAGTTGGTTTTGTGGGTTGTGATTGTGGTTGTTTTGGAGAGGGAATGTTGACAGGCTGAGTTAGCATTTTGGAGGTGAGTGTTGCTTTTGAGTGTTTGGCTAGCTCAGTCCTGCTCCCTGCTCCTGCTTCATTCAAAGCTTCGACTACTAACCCCTTAGTGTATGCCTCAGACGAACAGATCTTGGAGGTTATGGCCAAGATACTGTCCTTGGTCCATGATTTAATCTCGATCAATGATCTCCCAAGATATTTTGCAATGAATCTGATCATGATCTCTAGTCTCTCTCTTTCTAATGCATCATAACTTGCCCATCTTGAGTTAATTTCTTCAACTTCAAGTCTCCTGATCTCTGAGTCAAGTTGTGCAGTATCGAACCCTTGTCTATAGAGTTGATCAATAATGGCATCCATTGATTTACTATGAGTAGCATCTGCCATTTTGATCATCTCATCGAGTTGGAGCTCTTTCTCTTTTCCTTCACCCTTCCTCTTCTTATATGTGACATGAAAGTCTTTGTGACTTTCACTCACTTGATCATTTTTGGTTCCCTTCACAGAATCCTCTTCCTTCTCAGTTTCCTTTTCTTTCAGTTTGCTCTCCCTCTTTGCTTTCACTGACTGGCTCTCCCCCTTTTTGGTTGCATTGGTTGCAAGGGTTTGAGTAGCAGAAAGCCTTGTGCTCACAATCTCCTCCACCAGGGGTTGTATGATTGAGGGAAGCCTCTCATCCATTGTTTTTATCACAATGTCTGTGATCATTGGGGTGATGAGAGGCAGAGTTTGCTGAAAGATAGCAACTATTTGCTCAGAGGGGTTCTGTCCCTGAGAAGCAGTGCTAGAAACAGAAGCTGGTGGCTTGGAAGTTTTGAGTGGCTGAGTGTATGGGATACCTTTAGGTGAAGGTGCCATCTGTGGGTTTATGTTGGTGCAGATGGACTTGCTTCTTGAGAGAATTGGTCAAGTAGTCTTTGTAGTCTACTGACTTCTTCCTCAAGAATTGTGTTCTGGGCCAGAACATCATAAAAGAAGCCCAGGTCATCATCAGCAGATGCTGAATCACCTAACCTCCTGCTTGTAGCAGGATGTACATGCACTGGGTGTAGACCAGTTTTAGCATGTGCCCCTTTTTCTTAGAACTGGGGACTTCCAGCCTCAGGACTATGTCCTTCATCATCTGTTGCCTCTAGTGAGGTCTTAGCTATGTTACCAGCCTCATTCTGATCATGTGCTGATTCAGAAGAGGTGGCAGCCTCACTAGATGTTCTAATCTCCATATCCACACCAGGAGATAGAACGTGTAAACCCCGGTGCTGTGGGTTGTCAGAAGCATGGTGATCCTCGTCCTCAATAGCTTGGTTCTCCCCTTTGTGGGTGGTTGTTGGGGAGGAGGAGAGGCATGCAGCTGAGTCAGCACGTTTGCAATGATAATGGTTGGACTTTGGGGGCGGTTGCATGGGGGAGATGGGGTAAAAGCAGTGTGCACCTGGGGAGAATGGTTCTTCAATGGCAATCTCCTCAAATGAGGAAGATCCCAGATCTGTGGGTACCCCTTCTATGGTTGCTGCAGGCCTTTTGAGAGGAATCCTGAGCGGTTGTGGCTGGGAGAGTCCTGTATCCACTAGGGGTTATAACCAGTGGATATAGCCTGCGTTTGTTTGCAGGGGCATCCTCAGGGGACTCATTTCCTGAGTAGCCTTTTTGGTCTTCTTTTTAGTGGGTTTGGTGGGGACTTTGGATTTGGAGGTGGTGGCTGTGGGTTCCAGCTGCGTGGGTTTGCGCAGCTTGGCAGCCATTTTGAGTGATTGGTCAGAGTTGTGCCGGGAGTATACTTCAGGCAATACAGCCATAGCAGGGACTCCCAGGCCAACCAGTCCCTCAGCTTGAAGCTGGTTTTCAATTATGGCCATTATGAACCGAGGAATAGATATCCAACGGTTAGCATTTGTTTTTGGGCCATATCCTTGAGCTCTAAAAATAGTATTTCAGAAAAATTTAAAGGTTGTTGCTCAAGGATGGAGTACATTACCTGTTGCCACCTTGTGGACATTTGATCCCATGATGAAGTCTTGGAGGCAAGGCATACATTTACCATATGAATTATGAGATGTTCGGCATCCGGGAAATGTTTCTTCAGTAAGGTAGATGCACTCAGGTTACCCTGGTATCCATGGTGGGCAAATGATTGATCTGTTGTGCCCTTTGGATAACCAGTTGGGAAAGTGGCATCATCCAGATTAAGGGTTTGGCGAAGAGTGTCTGGAGTGATGACCACTTTTTGGCCATGGACAAACGATTGAAGAGACTCTGTGTCGTTCTCCTCAGAGACCAAAGTGATGTTTGTCCAGAATTGGTTAAGGGATGCGGCATATATGGTGGGATTTACTAGAAACGCCGTTTTGTAGGGTGATTGAACCATTAAATCAATGGCGTTGTGAAACTTGGTCCAGTATGGCGATTTGGTGAGATGTGCGACACAGTTGTGTCGTGGTTTTAGTTGCATGGTCGCCATTGATGAAGAGAGGGTAGAGAGTTTTTGAACGTTAGGTTTGAGAAGAGAAGATAAAAACTCTGAAGGTGGATAAGGTATTTAAAGGGTCGGGTTAGAAAATGACTGAAGGTTTTGGTGTGAGTCATCAGTTGTTGAAACTACTGATGACGTGGTATTAACCGTCAGATGTTGAAACAGCTGAAGTCTCTGATTTAGTCATCAGTAGTTATAAAAACTACTCAAGACAGTTTTGACTTTAGGTGATGAAACAACTAAAGACTTGGTATTAGTCATCAGTAGTTGTGAAACTACTGAAGACAGTGGTTTTGTCAGCAGTTGTTGTAAACAGCTGAAGACTTGGTGTTAGTCTTCAGTAGTTGTAAACTACTAAAGACATGGTTTTGGCTTTAGTTGTTTTAAAACAGCAGTTGTAGAAACAACTGAAGAGAAATTACTCATCAGCTGTTTTCGTCAATTCTTAGCTTTTCAGCTGTTTCATACTGTCCTCAACACTTACTCATCAGACTTTGCATCTGCTTTTCAGGTGTTTCATAGGACGTCAGTACTTATCTGTTTGTACTGATTTCAGTAGTTGTAACTACATCAGTAGTTGTAACTACATCAGTAGTTTAGAATAGATAAGTACTTCAGTACTTGTGAGGCATTTAGCCTTCAGTAGTTATAAAAACTACTGAGGGTGAAAGAACTCATCAGTACTTATATGTGACATGGTTACCAATGATCACCAGTACTTATTACTGAGATCATCAGTAGTTGTCACTTATTCTAGCTGCAGCATACCAAGCCTTAACACCAGGTTGTGGAAAGTTGAACTATCCAAAGGCTTAGTAAAAATGTCTGCAAGCTTATTAGCACTAGGCACAAACATAGGATTAATTAGACCCTTTTCAAAACAATCTCTTATAAAATGATGTCTAATTTCTATATGTTTGGTCCTAGAGTGTTGGACTGGATTTTTGACAATGCAAAGAGCTGAAGCACTATCCATTAATAACGGAGTCTTAGTCTCTGTAATGCCATAGTCCAAAAGTTGATTCTGAAGCCAGAGTACTTGGGATGTACAACTTGCAGCAGCAATGTACTCGGCTTCAGTAGTGGATGTAGCAACAATGTTTGTTTCTTACTCTGCCAAGAAATCAAACAGTTGCCTAGGAATTGACATCCACCAGAAGTTGATTTCCTGGTCAACTTACACCCTGCATAGTCACTATCAAAGAAAGCAACTAATTTACAAGAGTGCCCAGTGGAATACCATAAACCTAGAGATTGTGTACCTTGCAAATATCTAAAGATCCTCTTGACTGCAATCAAATGAGACTCTTTAGGTGCAGCCTGAAATCTAGCACAAACACATGTAGCAAACATAATATCTGGTCTAGAAGCTGTTAAGTACATCAAGGACCCAATCATACATCTGTAAAGTGTTTCATCAACCACTTTACCTTTCTGATCTGTATCCAGTTGTGTGGTGCTGCATATGGGGGTAGAACAGGGCTTACAGTTTTGTAATCAAACTTTTCCAAAAGATCTTTTGTGTATTTGGACTGATGAATGAAAATTCCATCAGCCTTTTGTTTGATTTGCAAACCCAGAAAGAACTGCAATTCTCCCATGGCACTCATTTCAAACTTCTGTTGCATCAACTTTGTAAAGGCATCACACAACTGAGGATCAGAGGATGCAAAAATAATATCATCTACATAAATTTGAACAAGTAGATTATGCTGCCCAGCTTTCTTAATGAATAAAGTCTTATCAATGGAGCCTCTAGTGAAATCATTTTCCAGTAGAAAGTTTGATAATGTCTCATACCAGGCTCTAGGAGCTTGTTTCAACCCATAAAGAGCCTTATCAAGCTTATACACCCAATTAGGATGTTTATTGTCCTCAAAGCCTGGTGGTTGACATACATAAACCTCTTCTTTAATTTTCCCATACAAATGCACTTTTGACATCCATTTGAAAAACTTTAAGTTTTTGATAAGCAGCATAAGCTAAAAACAATCGAATTGCTTCCAGTCTGGCTACAGGGGCAAAGGTTTCATCATAATCAATACCTTCTTCTTGTGCAAACCCCTGAACAACCAGTCTGGCCTTGTTCTTAACATAAGCCCATTTTCATCAGTTTTGTTCCTAAACACCATTTAGTGCCTATTGCACACTTACCTGGAGGTAGAGGAACCAGTTCCCACACTTGCTGTTTCTTGAACTGAAGAAGCTCAAGCTGCATGGCATCAACCCATCCATTGTCCTTTAAAGCAATGTGATAATTCTTTGGCTCTTGCTGACTGATGAAGAGAGCATAGAAGCAGAAATTTGACAATTGACTTCTTGTTGATACGCCAGCAGTGATATCACCAATGATTTGAGACATAGGGTGATTCTTCAGATCTTGATACACAATGAGATCTGTGCAAGTGTTTGTAGCAGTTCAGCAGCAACAGATGGTGATGGTGAATCATTTCCTTGAAACCAATCAGTGGATGGTAATTCAAAGAAGTTGAATTTGAAGAAATCTCATCAGCATTTGTTTTGGATGGTGCTACTGGAGCTACAGGAACATCAGGTCTAGCTGAATCAGGCAGTTGATCACTAAACCTGAAGAGGTGAGTACTGCTATCATCATCATCATCAGCACCAGTAGTACCACCAGGTGGTGAACTGTTGACAGGAGCAACAACAGGAGTTTGATAAGGAACATATTGCAGTATGTCCAAATCAAATAGCTCCACAGGGCTTTGTGGAATCTTGTCCTTAGGAGATTCATTAAACTTGACATGTAGAGTCTCTTCAACCATCTTTGTTCTGCAGTTGAAGACTCTGTATGCTTTGCAAGTTCATGAATAACCAACAAAGTACCCTGCATCCACCTTAGGATCAAATTTTTGGAGTTGATCCCGTGTGTTGAGAATGAAACAAGGACACCCAAATGCTCTGAAGAATGAAATTAGAGGGGCCAAATGATGAAGAACTTCATATGGAGTCTTCATCAACCTCTGATTTACTAGAACTCTATTCTGTACATAGCAAGCTGTATTGACAGCTTCAGCCCAAAAAGTCATTGGCAGTCCAGAGTCAGCCAACATGGACCTTGCAGCTTCAATAAGGGTCCTGTTCTTTCTCTCCACCACTCCATTTTGCTCAGGAGTTATTGGGATGCTATACTGCCTCTTGATTCCCTTTGATAAGTAAAACTCATCAAGTGTGTGGTTTCTAAATTACCAGTGTCACTCCTCACACACTTAACTGGTAGGGAATACTGCTTCTCAACGTGTAACACAAAGTTCATAATGGACTGTGCAGCCTCATCCTTTGAATGCAAGAAGAAAGTCCATACAAATCTGGAGCAATCATCCACAATTACCGGACAGTATTTCTTCTTAGCCATACTCATCACTTTCACAGGACCAAAGAGATCCATGTGAAGAAGCTGTAAGCAGGCAGTGGACTTAGGTTCTTCTATGGAGGGAAATGAAGCTTGTGCTGTTTTCATTTTAAACAAGCAGTGCAGTTCTTCACACTTGAACTCCTTCATAGGCAGTCCCCTTACTAAACCATGGTTTATCAGCTGATTCATGTTTTTAGATTAACATGACCCAGCCTTCTATGCCATAGAATAGATTCTTGGGGGGAAGCCTTGGAAAATAGGCAAGGATGGCCTTTAAGATCTATTTTCTTGGAAAGATCTAAGGCATACACTCTTCCTGTCCTGTTGGCCTTTAGGAGAGTGTGTTCATCCAACACCTTATCAATCAAACTTAGAACTTTGGATGACAGAATCCGACAGTTCTGACTGGTGAAAAGAGCAACATGGCCTTTGTCACACATTTGACTGACACTCAAGAGGTTGTACTTGAGATTTTCCACATGGTTAACATCATCAAAATTATTTCCCCATTGGAAACAAAGCCTTTGCCGATGATGTAACCCTTTGCATCATTGCCAAATGACACAAACCCCTTCCTTCCTTGAGAGTAGTCATTAAGAAGTGATATGTTTCCTGTCATATGCATGGATCCTCCACTGTCTACATACTAGATGCCTTTGAGGTATGTTGAAGAACCCTGCAAAATACAACAAATTAGTTAGATTTTGAGACCCAACCTTTTTGGTCTTGGGCCTGTTCTCATCAACAGATGGTAAACTAACATGTTTGTTGGAAACAACAGCTTGAGAGGAAGAAGCTGGTGAAGAAAAGGAATCCTTTGGCTTGGACCTCCTTTTCTGTGGTTTCAACATAGGAACATCTAATTGGTTAACTCTTCCCAATAGATGTTGAACCATCATAACCAGCTGTGTCTGATTTTGGGATAAGGCTTTCAGCTCTTCAGACACATTGGCATTGGAGTTTGATAAGTTCCTATGTTGCACCTTCTTCTTTTGAGCAATCTCAGCTGTTACCTGTTTAACCCCTTCCTTTTTCGATTTCTATTTGGACTTGAGGGTTACAGGATTTGATGTTGCTGGTACAAATGTGGCTCCAAACTCAGTTTTCATTCTAACCATTTTCTCTTGAATTTCTTCTTTATGTTTGAGTTTGGATCCCCTTTTGTACCAACAATCATCTGTAAGATGATTGAACAAACCACATACTTCAAATGGTTTCTTCTTCATCTTATGATGATCATCAACTAAAGAGGATGAAACTACTGAAGACTTGCTCTTCAGTACTTTGGAAGCATTATTTTCTTTCTTGACTTCCTCTTAGTAGTCTTCAAACTCTTCTGACAGTTTTCTTCTCTTCAGTGCTGACAGTAGTTGGAGTTTGAACTTCAGGTGTTAAATCTTGCTCTCCAATCCTTTCAGGACTTTTAGAAATAACTCCTGAGTTGATCATCTCTTTTATCATGTGTGTGTCAGCAATAGAACCATCAATATCCTGATGGGTTCTGAGAGGGCTTAGTGCTGACTTCAACTTTTGATGATGCTCTATCAAAAAGTGAATCACATGATGAGGTGGGTTATTTGCTTTCTCCATCAGATTTCACTTCTACTCTTGAAGCAAAATCTGTAGGAGGAGCAGTGTGATTGTAACCAATACCAAACTTCACATTGGAAGCAGATTGCTTACTAAGAAGCATTTCAAAACCTTTGCATTATTGTACCCATCGATCACACTCTACCTGGGTGACTGCAAGGGTTTCTTTGAGACTTCTCTGGTCATCCAGAATAACCTCTAGCTTAGCCTTTTCATCATTTAATTGGCATTTAAGCTTATAATCTCATCATTTTTACTATTAAGAGCAGACTCAAACTCAGCTTTTCTTTTGGAAATGGTTTTCTCAAACTCAAGTTTTTGATTTATTAATGCTACATTTGCCTCTCTAATGGAGACAAAGGCAACAATGCATGATTCAGAACATAACTTGGCTTTAGCCTCTGAAGATACCTGAGTTACCTGTGAAGATGATGCATTTGAGCAGGAACCCTCAGTAGACTCCAGGGCCATGAGAGCCAGATTCCCAAAAGGACTGTCACCACCATGTTGACCAGCACCTGTGAACAGTTGTTCATGACCAGACATGTCATTCGGTAAACTGCTCCAGTCAACACCTCCAGGGGTGAAGAATTGTGTTGTTGAGGTTGAGGAGGTTGATGAGTGAGATGGTTGAGGTTCTGGTAGTGCATGAGGTTGTGGTACTATAGGAACTTGAACTTGATTTGACTGTGGCATGTAATAACAAGGGTAAGGATATGCCATTTGACCCTGAGGAACAAAATATGCAGGAGATTGTGGTTGAGAATGATGACTAGAATTGACAGGATGTTGCCCTCTGTGTTGTTGACTATTGCCAGGGAAAGTCACAAAAGGTGCAGAGGAATTAGATCCAAATGATCTGCATTCTCTAGCAAAGTGTCCAAGCCTGTGGCATTTGTGACACCTCAACTTACTCTTGTCAAAACCAACTTTGGTTTTGCCAGAGAGTCCTGGGAACTTTCTTCCAGTTCTTTTGTAGAACTTCTGAGATCTGATATTTATCAAGGCCATTTGGCTCAAAATATCCATCTCTTCTAAGTCATCATCAGCAATCCCCTTGAGATCATCCATGATGAAGCATAGATTGTCATTATTACATCCAGTAAACTGACTATCAACACTCACAATGCAGAATCAGAAGTGTTTGAAGAGAAATCAATATGCTCATCATACTGGCATTCAGATGAAGCATATTCTAACTCATGACCAACCAAGGCAATGTTTCCTGGTACAAAGTCTTCAGTGAGCTTTCTAGATGAAGACAGTTTTCGTTTTTGTTCTATCTCTCTCTCAAATGTGAGCAATTTCCCATGGAGTTGGGTGAGAGATAGTTTGTCCAAATTTGCACTGGAGCGTAGGACAATAGTATATGTGTCCCATCTCTCAGGCAGTGATCTGAGAAATCTGTTATTCATCTGGCTATTGGTGTACTCATGTTTGACCATTTTTAATTCAGAGATCAAACAAGAGAACCGCTCGAACTGTTGAGTCAGTGTCTCACCCTTCCTATGAGAGAATGTCTCATATTCTTGGGCAAGGATTTCTCTATTATTTGCCAAGACCTCATCTATTCCTCCAAATTGTTCTTTCAAGGCATTCCAGAGTCATGGGCAGTTTCATGATGCATTAGCCCAGAATAGATTTCATTAGGCAGTGCCATGGCCAGAATTCCATGGGCTTTTGCATCAATCTCAAACAACTTCTTATCCTCATCTGAGTATTGCTCCCTCCTCTTCGGAACCATTTGATTGGTTTCCGGGTTATTCACCATAGGCTTGTGTGGACCATGTACCACTGATGTCCAACAACCTGCGCTGTTAACAGACAGGTGATGGAGCATTCGTCGTTGCCATATGTTATACTCATTCCTAACCAGCATTGGAGCCTTGGTTGAGGAACCAGTATTGTGAGGATCATTGGAAGGAGTAGTCATTTTGAGTCCGAATACAATTTAATTCAAGCTTTTAAACGTTTTTATAAAGACCACAACAGACTCAATGAAAACCAAGAGAAAATCTCAGGATGAATGACCAGAAAACACAGAAAATTCAATCTCTATAACCGTTTCTTGCAAAACAAAAAAATGCTAATTCAATCAAACTTGGATCTTGAATAGTAGTTTCAATGATCAATTATTAGATCGATCAATGATTAACCTGCTCTGATACCATTTGTCAGGATCAGTGATCACAAGTTTGATGTAATGGAGCGTAACGCAACAGAATAAGAACAAGAATTAGACAAATTGTAGCAAGAATTTGATACTCGTATGCATTAAGAACAAATACGGTTATAACGAGAGAATATATTTCTGTAACAAGGAATGTTTCAATAATATCGAATATTTCTGATCAAAATCATTTAACTATTACAATAGGTTGACACTCCTTATACAGAGTGCAATCGCTGCTGTTATCACGGGAAAGTGGCAACTGGCAGATCTATTACAAAAATAACTAACTCTTAACAAACTACTGAAATGTTCACAACTACTGAGAACATATCAGAGTGTTAAGTACAAAATAAGAAACTACGGAAACTACAACGACTGAAGAACAAGCTCTTCAGTCGTTTTACAAAACTACTGATAAATAAAACTACTGATGAGCACAACAACTGAAGAAGTATTCTTCAGCTGTTGTGTCAAACTACTGAAAAGATAAAACATAAAACTACTGAAAGGTAAACCGTCACAACTACTGAAGAAGACCTCTTCAGCTGTTGTGACAACGTCTGATACTTTAGTCTTCAGCACTTGTGTCTTCAGACTTTGTCTTCAGCACTTGTGTTCAGACTTTGTCTTCGGCACTTGTCTTCAGACTTTGTCTACAGCACTTGTCTTAAGACTTTGTCTTCAGCACTTGTCTTCAGACTTTGTCTTCAGCACTTGTCTTCAGACTTTGTCTTCAGCACTTGTCTTCAGACTTTGTAATCAGCTGTTGTCTTCAGCTGTTGTGGTCTTCAGTAGTTGTTGTGATGTCTGTGGGACTTAAAGGTTTTTCTGATCCGGCTCATTGGTTCTTTTGGTCCAACACCTTCCAAATGTCTTCTTCAATGACTGGTGCTGCTTGTTGTGATCTTTTGCAAAATATTTGACGAAAAAGTCGTTCGGGTTCTGAAGAGGTGGAACAAGTTCAGAAGAAGACGAGTCGGACATAAACTAACTTAAAGAAGCATAAACTAACTAAGGCTTAAAATGAAACTGGCAAAGTAACTAAACTAACTAAGGCAAACAACCTAAAAATAAAAATGAAGTTTAAACAAAAATATATTAACAAGTTATATACAAGATAGTCGAAAATTTAATTTGTCTTTCAAACTGTCGTGTGTCCCCGGCAACGGCGCCAAAAACTTGATAGGGTGCAGATAGTATGTATATTTTGATAAATATTTTATGCACAGATTTAGTTTTTAATGGTTATTACAAGTACTAAACCACACACACAAAAGACAAGTGTATCTGTCGTGTGGTAATATAGTATTGGTAAGAACCGAATATCAATCCGTGGACACACCTAGCCTACTCAACAAACTTCACACTTGACTATCAAATTTGGTTTTTGTTAAAGAAAATGATAAATTGCATTGGGAAGATTTTTTAGGGTTTAAAAAAATGATAAAAATAAAGTAAACTAAGAATTGAAGCATTTGGATTTAAGACTAGGGAATAAAAGTTATCATCCTAATTAGACTCGACTTATATATTCGTGATGAACTGGTGGTGTGATTTAAAGATATGGATTAATGTAATTATGTTAATGTTTATAAAGATGAGCTGGCGCGATTTCTCATCTATCCTACTGTCGTAGTGACTAGGATCATGTCAGGTTGAGTTTTACTGCTTAGATCAAAGCCCTAGTAATGTAGGTAAATCTTTTGTGAGCTATTTGACATATGATTTCTAAAAACATAACTTAATATTAAAAAGAGAGTTGATCAAGTTCCTTCCTAACATACCATTAATTTTAGGAAACCATAACTGAAGATTTCTCAAACTAATAAAAGGGAACCTGCAAATGATTAGAAAGTTAAGGTAATATGATTTCTAATAACCATTTCTAGTTCATTGGCGATGGATTTATTATGAAGACCGGTTTCGCGAATGAAAGTTAATCATACGGTTTTCAACCTTGTATGACAATCACAAATCATAAATTTATAACTTCCCGTTCAAATGTAGATGCTACCCATCAATAGTTTTCCCAAGACCACCATAACATTAACATAATATTTATCACACCATTAGTTCATCACAAATTACATAAGTTTCATCCGATTAGGATGATAGAAAGAGTTTAGCTCAATAATGAGCTTGAACATAACAATATATAACAAAGAAGATAGATATGTAATCATCGGTGAAATGGAACAATCAAATCTATAATCCACAATGGATGACAATTAGACAATCCCGAGCTTTTTCCAAGTGTTGTATGCACCTCCCGAGCCTCCAAATGACCTTGAAGTCTTGATTCCCAAGAGAGTTCTGTAGAGTAACTCTCCCACCAAAGCTTACCAAAAATGGTGAACTTAGGCTTCTATTTATAGGCTTTCTGGAGTGTTTAAGCACGGCCCCATGCCTAAAAGGCATGGCCTCATGCTAGTACAATGCTTACGAAAGTTGGTCGGCTCGTACATGCAGGTTGTGTCGGGCACGACCCCGTGCTAAATGGGGCACGGCCCCGTGTTGGAGGTGGGGAACAGCCCCGTGCCTTATGGGGCACGGCCTCTTGTCTACTTTTAGGGAACAGTACTTTTTGTCATGTTAGATGTCCAAACACGGGGGTGTGTTTCTGGCAAAGCATGGGGGCGTGCTTAAAGAGGCATGGCCCCATGCTTGGACTCCAAAGCTCGGATTACTTCAGTTTCTTGCTAAATATGCTTCTTTTGTCTATCTTGTCCTTTTAAACACCTGAAAACATAATTTAACATTTTTAAGTATATTTTCATCATTTTAAGTAAGGTATTAAGAAATAATTGATGTGCTTTTGATAGGATTTTTATGTATAATTTGGAGCATATCAAAGTTCTTTCTCAGTTGAACCAAAATTGTTTCTAAGTGTTTGTTTTGGTTGCACCAGCTTTACATGATCCAACAACTCACCCTAGTCTGATGCTACCAAAACCTCACTTGTTTCTACTTCTTAAAACCTTTAGCACCAAAGAGAGAAGATACTTATCTGTCACTTTATTCTTACCAGATAATGTGCTGAGAAGTTTTTACAAGTCATTTGTAGAAAGAAGATCCAGTCTATTGCTTTGAACGACATGCACCCTTTGTTGTGTCGCTCTCAAGAGACTTAGTTGACAGGAGTTATAGTTATACTCCCATCAAACTATTGATTCCAATTCAGGGCCTTTAACCATTTGACAAAAGGCTTTGCCTTTGGTGGTTCACCCTTCATTTGCTTCCTTCTCTTAGTTTTAACTCGTCTTCAATCTTAGCCTTTATATTCAATTCAGGCAAATGAAAGCTGCTCAGATGATTTCTGATGTGAACAACTATTTTTGAGTTAGAGGGATTGGAGAGTGGTTTCTCTGCTAACTCAACAATGTCAAATCTGTTTGAGTGTAGTAGAGAAAAGGCATTAATCCTATTGACTTCACCATTCTCTCTTTCAATAACAAAGTTATGAGAAGAGTCTTTAAACCTCCATTGGATTACCTTCTTCCTTGGAACATGGGGTTAAGATGGTAGCTTGTCTCCCTTCATAGAATCTAGTAAAGTCACCAGCCTTCGTCTTAGCTTCTTCTCTTCTTCCTTAAGGGAGTCATAGTTAGTTGCCAAGAGTTTCTGAGCCTGGTCCAATGTTCCTATTGGCAGATCAAGGAATTTTTCTCTTCTAAGGAAACATGAGGAGCCATCAATGAAGGATAATTTGATGAATCCCTCTTCATTTAGAGTAGTGCAGTTGATAAGCTTTTTTATCTCCTTGAACTCTTCCAAGGTTAGAGGTTTGGATGATTGAGAGGATGACTTGGGTAGTTAATAGATGGATGATGGTTGGGTTCTGGTGGTAGTGGTGATGGTTGTTGTGATGCAATGGGGAGGATGAGGGTACGGTTGATGATGAGGGTTCAGAGGTGTAAGGCTCAGTGGTTGGCTCAGTTTTGATGGGGAAAGGGAAAGGTGTTGGTTCTGGTTGCAGTTGAAGTTGTGGTGTAGGTTTGGAAGTCATCCTTTGTATACTTTTGTATACCTCCTTCTTTTTTCCTAAGTGAATGTCAGCCTTGATGTCACTAACATGTCATTGTAGGGCCTTCTCAGACATGAGGCCAACTTGCCTGCTAGAGAAGCCATCGGCCCTAAGATATGTCTTCATCCAGGCTTTGTCTCCTATCTTCTTGACATATGCGAGTTGAGCTTCTTCCTCTTTCTTTTTCTTCTCCTTCAGCTTTTCCTAGATGCCATCTTTCTCTTTTTGCTCATTTGATCTTGTTCTTTGTGGAAAAGCCACAAGATCGTATCATTATCATGAGGAGCTAGTTCCTCAAGAGAGAATCCCCTAGATCTTAGAAAAACTATCCTTTCACTTCTTAGTTGTTGCTTAGCTTCCTTTTTCTTTCTTTGTTCTTCTTCCTTTAAGGCTAACCTTGCTTCTTCCTCTTGTTCCTTTTGTAGTAGGGTTGCCTTTTCTAACTCAACCAGCTCCTCAAGTGGTAAGAGGAGAATATCTTCACTAGCTTGTCCATGATTGACAACCTTGTCAATGATCTCCACCCACTTTTGGTTGTTGATACCCTCCTAGTTGGCCACAACTGCTTTGCTACTTGCAGTTAATAGCTTCCCAGTAGAGAGTTTACCTTTTCTCTTATGCTTCTCTAACCTTTGTTCCTCTAATAGTTCTTCCGCGATCAACTTCCTTTTGCCTTTAATTCTTTGAAAGGTTGAGTCTTTAGAGGTTCTTTTGTAGAGGATTCAGGTTAATAGGTGGTGATTTTAGCTTGTGATAATGATGGTGTTTGAGTGAGAGGGGTTTGAGAAAGTCTTCACTATTTATCTCAAAGGCCAGTTCAAGAATTGCCTCTGTGAAAATTAGATCATCAAATAAAGAAGATAAGCCTTCGGTAGCTTGGATCTCAGCTTCAGAAGATTGAGATAATCCTTCCGCAACTTTGACTTCAACTTCGGAAGTTAGTGGGAGTGCACTACATGTCCCAATTGTTTCGGTTGTTGGACCATTAGTCCCTATATCCCCTTCAAAATTAATCTCGGGTTTAATATGGACTTTAGGTTGACCAACTTCTTCCTCGGTGGTAGGTGGTGCATTCAACCTCTAAAGCCCTTCAACTCCAAAGTATGCCATAACAACATCCTGACTTGGTCGTTCCAATAAGGAGCCCATTAGGAACTTAGTTTAGAACCTGTTTAGATCATGAGCATCCTAGGGTCCATTTGAAAGATGATAGGAAGGGGCTCTGGGAAAACTGTTACTTGTTGATCAGGGTATGAGTCCCTATCCCCATCAAAATTAATCTTGTGTTCAATGTGGAGAGGGTGGAGAATATTATGTCTATCTACTTCCTTTTTTACCTGAGGTTGTTTACTTTCCACAACTTCTGTCTCAAGGTTTTCTTGAACTGGGGAGAGGGTGGAGCATGTTTACTGAGTCCTTTATGCCTCCTTTCTTCTTTGATCTTAAGGAGTAATTCTGCATCCTTTGTCTTCTTCCTTTCCTTTAACAACTTTGTGTCACCAAGTTCATTGAGCTCTTCTAAGGGAAGAGAGATGAGTTCATCTATGTTGTAGTTCCTGGTCCCCAATAGTTTAATCTGATGCACTCAAATTATCATCTTGAGTATTTGGTGTGGGAGTAGCCTTGATTGCTACTTCCATGAAGCCTGGGGAGCCATTTAAATTCCCTCTCCTTAGCTTCTTTTTCCTCTCTCTCTCCTCCTACTCAATCTTCTAAAGAGTCGGTTTCCTTTTCCCTTTGTCACTCACATGCCTTGGTGAATTAGGGTGGAGTGCGCGTTGGCCTTCATTGCTTGGTTCACCAATCAAGCTTTGGCCAGAGAGAGGTGGTAAAGCACCTTCACTGGTCGGTGCCTCAATGAGGGTCAAGGATGTTGAAATAGTTCCTATAACAAGGTTCACAGGGTCTATCACTAGTTCTTCAGTCAAGGTTTCCCCTTCAAAGCTAATCTTAGGTTCCACCTCAACATCTAGTTGACCAATGACATTTTCCAGGTAGCCTTTGTCTTCTTCTTTGTCTGAACTCTTCAACTATCTTGTCTAGAATCCTATCAGCTTGAATGTTTTGACTTGGGTTGGTAAGTGACATATGTACTAGAGAAAGACTATCATAGTACTTTAGGGTCAGAAAATGGTCTCTCCTATCATCATCATATCTCCACCCTAGTATTTCATTCTTAGCATCATAGGGTGGGGCAGACATAGCCCTTATGATACCCTCCTAAAACAGGCTTCTTTTGAGTGTGTCCACATCAATGTGGACTTGAAGAGATTGCTGAGTATGGATAATTGCAAGTGAGGTTGGTGAGTCCTTAATGTCCATACTCCGAGAGGAACTCCCTGGTTATGTGATTGCTAGGACTTTCTCCTCCTTTTTGGTAGCATCAACCTCTTGCAAAGGTGAGCTGGAGGTTAGGTCCACTATATCCACATGTTCTTATGGACCTGGTTGAGTCTTCTTAGTGTTCTCTCAGCTAATTTGCCCTTGAGATTAATGATCTGAAGTTGCTAGTCATTGTCCTTTCTTTGTAAGTTAGTCACCTGAGATTCCATATTACTAACCTTTGAGACTAAAAAGGTACATGTTTTAGTTAGTTATTGCACATTTAGTTTCAGACTCCCCTTATCTTTATCAGAAGAATCATGAAGGGATGAGAGAATTGGACTACAGTCCTCTTCCTCATCACTAGCACTTTGTTCTTGGTTGCAAGATTTCCCCTTCATCCAGACAGCTTTAGTTGAAGTGTCAAGGGGCTGAGTTGCCATGGTTGAGGTCTTAATGATGTAATGACTTGCTGAAGTGAGAACCTCTTCCATATGGACTTCCTAAATTGTTCAAGAAGATCCACCTTAGTAGTGGGTGGATGATATGGACTACACATGGGTGATGCAAGAGTGCTCATCTCTCCTTGAGTAGGGGTGGAGAAGAGACACTCATGATACTCACTAAAGCCAATGTCTTCATCATCATAGAACTCTAGGTTGGCATTGGTTGGTTAAGACTTAGAGGCAGGGGATGGTAACATTCCCTTGAAGGTTATCTAATAGAGTGTTGAGACTCTGAGTGAACGCTTAAGGTTGTTGGGGTTCTAAGCTCATTAGGTTGAGCATGTGGAACCTCAACACTGATCATTGGTGAGATGGGAATGGTTTGCTTCTTAGGGGGAGTGGAAGTTCTAGTGTCTACTTCCTCCTGCATGGGTGGTGATACGGAGGCCTGCTTATGTTGAGTAGCTTGAGTAGGGGTTTGTTTGGATTTTCTTTTGTAGGTGATGACTATTTGAGGTTGTGTGAGTTGTTGAGAAGTGGAAGGTGTGCATTCAATGCTAGCTAGTTCTGCTAGGTTGTCACCTTAAGCAATGAGCTCTAACATTTTTTGGGACTAGGGTTGTTTCTACTTCTGAGAATCCCATAGTAGGTTTTCTTGTAGTTTTGAAGATATTGGGTTTCATTTGTCTTATTTTAAGGACATTACCTACTCTGCTTAAGTGTAACCCCAGTTCACATTTAAGATTGTTCTAGACATATCTAGGGAACATGTAATATTCTAAGGAGTCCAAATTTGCAAATAAATTTGTATAAACAAATTGAGAGTATATGAAGTTGACCACTTTAACCATTCCATGGACTGTATAGATCTTCAAAAATTTGATCCCATCCTCTATGCTTGTTTGATAAACCATGGATGATAACATGGAGGAGTTACTTCCATTAAAAGGAGACCTTCCCTTTCTTGAAGGTAAAGTAGTCACCTTCATATCCCATCTGCCTCACAGAGTGGTTAACAACTATCTTTGTGAAGGTCAAATCACCTTCCACATCATCTAGCCTAAGATGACTTTTATGGAGGTTGGAATGATGAAGACTGTCCTCCCCTGCACTGTGGCAGACTATGTCTTCTCCCCATCTATGGTGACCTCTTGGTAGTTCCTCTAAAACTCCAATAGTTGATCCTCACAAAGTGGAGGATCTATGGTGAGGGACGTGAAGTAGTTTGACAGAGCTAGAAAGTGGAAACCTTTGAGAAACCAGAATCTTTCTCAGAGTTCAGTATAATAACTTGATTGTGTTGCCTGTGTAAGTGCATGAAAAAATCGGGGTGGTTTCTGCGATCAAGGTTAGCCATTTTGAGGTAGCTTTAAGGTGAAGGAAGATGAGAAGAAAGGCAATTTATAGGTGAATATAGGTTAGAGAATTTGAAGATGAAGAGGAAAGTGAAAGAGGGGGAATCGTTGAGTGTGTGTGTGTATATATAGATACATATATATATATATATGAAATGAATTTGAGAAAAAGTTAATGTATAAGAATAAACTTTGAAATCCAGATGTTGGTCCTACCTCTGAAAAGTGCACAAAAAGGTAGTTTTCCTGGAAGTCAAAAATCTTCTAAAGGTATTTTCTCTTCAGATGTTTGATAAAAACTTCCTAAGAAAATATGCTTTCGAAGATATTCCTAAGCTTTATTGAAATTTTGCTTCGAAAGAGAAATACTTAGAGTATTTTTGCTTTAAATAACTTTTTAGTTTCCGAAGAGATTAAGACAGAGAAGTTTTATTTACAAGTAAATAAATCATTCGAGACTTAATTTTTTTCGGAAGAAAATTGTCCTTCAAAAGCATATAAACACTTAGAAACATATTTAAGATTTGGAAGATATATTAGAATTTCTTTCAAAGGTAAATGTCTTAAAAGTAGTTATTAGTTTGGAAGACACAATGTTCTTTCGAAGACAATTTAATGCCTTTTGAGAGAAAATATGTCTAAAATTTCTTGAATTCTAAGGAATATCATTTGAAAACTTTTCTTCCAATGTAAAACTAGGCTTATATAGGTGACAACATAGACAACTTAGGACACACATATTTGAAAAATAATCTTACATTTAGTTTGATAAAAGTTTACTCAAAGTTAATAATCCCAATAGTTGATACAAAATACTTAAATCTCTATTCATCAAATGCTTTTGTAAACAGATCAGCATATTGTTCATTTGTGTTAACATTAACTAGTTTTATCAATCTTTTTTCAAAATTATCCCTAATCAAATGATACCGAATATTGATGTGTTTTGTCCTTGAGTGCTGCACAGGTCTCTTTGTGATAGAGATAGCACTGTTGTTGTCTATATGGATTGGAGTCTCCTTAAAATTAAATCTATAGTCCGGCATCTGATTCTGAATCCAAAGCATTTGAGCAGAACAGCTAGCATTAGTAGTGTATTTTGATTTAGCAGTTGATGTAGACACACAGGATTGCTTCTTGCATTGCCATGAGACTATCCATCCACCATGGTTCTGACATCCCCCAAATGTAGACATTGAAGTCATGTTGCAGCCACCATAGTCACTATTTGTATAGGCGTACTCATTGAAGTCAGAATTCTTTGAATACGAAAGACCTAGTTTAGGAGCACCTTTGAGGTATTTAAGAATACATTTGATAGCAATGAGATGTGACATATTTTGGTTGGCTTAATATAATGGACATATACATGTAGCAAACATGATATTAGGCCTGTTGCTTTTGAGGTACATAAGAGACCCAATCAAAGCTCTATAAAGATGTTCATATACACACTACCTGTAAGTATGTCTTGTACATACTTTGGCTAACTTATAAAGATGTCATTTTCAACTTGGTTCACTTGAATTCCTAGAAAGAAGTTGAGTTCCCCATGGCACTCATTTCAAAACTATTCTTCGTCAGCTTCTCAAAGTCTTTACAGAGCTTTAGGTTAGTTAAACCAAAGATAATGTCATCCATATAAACTTAAAGCAGAATTAAGTCATTTCTTATTCTTTTGATGAAAAGTGTTCCATCTATAGTATCCCTCTTGTAGCCATGTTGATAAAGATACTGAGATAGTGTCTCATGCCACTTACTTGGAGTTTGGTGCAACCCATAAAGAGCTTTATCGAGCTTACATACTAAATCAGGATGATCTAGGCCTACAAAACCAGGTGGTTGTTTGACTTACATATTGTCATCAATCACTCCATATAAAAATGCACACTTGACATCAAGTTGGTAGACCATGAAGTTCTTGGATGCAGCAAAAGCAAGGAATATTCTAAGAGTTTCAAGCCTTGCCATAGGAGCAAATACATATGTGTAGTCAATCCATTCGTCTTGTGTACACCCTTGAACAACTAGTCTATCCTTATTTTTTATGACAAGTCCTCTATCATCCTTCTTGTTTCTGACCAACTTGGTTCCTATAGTAGTCTTCCCTTTAAGGAAAAGGACATATGTTCCAAACCTTTTTCCTTTTGAATTGAAGAAGCTCCTCGTACATTGCTTCAACCCAAATAAAGCCACATCAAATTTCTTTGGCTTTATCTAGGATAAGAAACAAGAGTATAGACAAACATTTTTGTCATGGGTTTGTCCCCTTGTTCTCACCCTTTTGTCCATATTTCTAATGATGTTTGTGGTAGGGTATGACTTGTGGATCCTTCATTGAGGAATCACAGCAAGTTGATTGCACAGATCCAAATTTGTGAAGATTAGATTTGGTAATAGAGTATCACCCACCACATCAAAACATCTATCAAGAAAAGCTTGATCTAATAAGTTTGTGACATCATTGATGTTGTCCTTTATGGGGTGGTAACCAGCATCAAGGAAATTTTTATCACTGTCACCACCACCATTTCCTCCAACATTTAAAGCTCCTTCATTTGAGATCCATGCCTCTAAGCTAGAATTTATAGGCACCTCAAATATATTTGTTGATTTTGTCATGGTTGTGCTAATTTGAACTCCATTTGTAGTGTTAGTTACCATTAGAGCTGAAGTAGTGTTCTTACTTGGTCTTCTCAGCTCAAATCTTGGATCAAGATGTAGTCAAGTTACCAATGGATCCTTAATAATTCTCACAAGATTTGTTAAAACAATTGGTAACTAAATCAAGATTAAACAACCAATCAGTATTAGATCTTTCACACTAGGACTGAGCTTATTGAAAATCACATTGGTCGACTCCTCAACTACTTCTAGTTCTAAGATTCTATACTCTATAAGCTTTAGCTTAGAAAGAGTATCCAATGAAGTGTCCATCATCTGATTTCTTAGAAAATTTGTCTATTCAATCTTTGGTATTCAAGATGGTACAAGGACATCCAAGTTAATTGATTAAAAAAAACCCAATGAAAGGTATGCTTTTATGCCATAGTTCATAAGGAGTTTACCATGAGTCTTAACTATTAAAACTTAGTTTTGCACATAGCAGGTATTGTTAACTACCTCTGCCAGAAGGTGATGGGCAGTTTAGAGTAGGATAGCATGCTTCTTGCAGCTTCAATAGGTGTCTTGTTTCTCCATTCAACAATACCATTTTGTTGAGGACTGCTGGGAGCACCATATTCTCTTGAAATACCCTTTTCATATCAAAACGTATCAAGGATTTGGTTCTTGAATTCAGTTCCTTGATCATATCTTATAGTCTTGACCTTATGATCACATTGATTCCTAATTTTGAGAATAAAGTTCTTCAAGATCTGAGGAGTCCCATCCGTAGTTCTAAGGAAGAACACCCAAGTGAAACTTGTGAAATCATCTGTGATCACCAAACAATAAGAGTTTCTTTCTAGACTCATTACACTGGTGAGGCCAAAGAGATCCATATGAAATAAGTGTAAGGGAGTAATGAAGGAGTTCATTTCCTTTGGCTTGTAAGGCACTTAGTGTTGCTTTCCTTTTAGGCATGCAACACAATAGTCATCACTTGTAAACTCTTTCTTTGGCATTCTAGATACCAAATCATTCTTAATTAATTTATTCATGTTTTTAAAGTTTGAATGGCACATTGTTTTATGGTTGTGGAAAGACTCATCACTATATGATTTAGATAGGAAGCAAGAGACTTCTCTAGAAGGGGAATTTTCTTGCAAATAAATCTTGTATATGTTACCTTTCCTAAGGACACTGAGCAAGATGTACTCTTAAGGAATGACCACTCTAGGTTTGAAAACAATACACTCATGCCTAGTGAAGAGCATGTTGTGTGTTTGATCACAAAATTAGGATACACATAATAGATTTACCCAAGATCTTTAACAATGTTTACCATCTCAATGTTGAGCTTATCATTTTTGACCATGCCCCTTCATATAATGTAACCACCACAACTTCCACCAAAAGGAATTGGCCCTCCATCAACTTTCTCAAAGTTTTGAAGAAAAGAAACATTGCTTGTCATGTGCCTGGAACAACAACTATCAATGATCCATACATTTTCTTTGGTCTTTAGTTGTTCATTTACCAAAAAATGGTTAGTTACATTTGGAAACCCTAGCCTCATCGGTCTTTGGCCTTATCAAAGTGAATTGAAGACAATGCAACAGTGATTGATCCTCTGAAGATCAAGTATAGGTTGGACTCACATTAGATTAGATTATGTTTATATTACTTTGTAATAGGTTTAATGTTAGTTTACTTTTGTATGATGATCATTTTGTTTAGTTTCATAGTCCAGTGAAACTATGAGCGAAACTATGGGCTTATCAAACTGTAGTTTCGCTCATAGTGAGTTCTTTAGTTCTCCCGACGAAACTATAGTTTCAACAACACAGTTTCACTGGCAGCTAAACTGTTTGCGAAACTAGGACTGCTATATATAGATTTGATTTTGTTCATTGTTGGTTATCCTTGCAAAAACCCTAATCGATTATCATTGTTGCAAGAGCTCTTTGTAAGTAGTTTATTCATTAAATTACATTTGTGCTTTGACATTGTTGATTGTATTGATCATTATTGTTCATATTGTTAACATTGTGGTTGTTCTTAGTAATATTCATCTTTGTTATCTCTTTATTGTATTTGATATTGAACGAATCAACATCTCATTTGTACTAAAAATCGATCATATGGACCTACAATATGTGTGTCAACCACCAGGTTTTGAGGATCCTGACTTTCCTGACAAAGTTTACAAGCTTGATAAGTCCCTTTATGGTCTTCATCAGGCACCTCGGATCTAGTATGAGACTTTAACATAGTATCTCTTAAGCAATGGTTTTTTATCGTGGCTCTATCGATATGACTCTATTCAAAAGGAAGTGGATGGTGAGATGTTGATTGTACAAGTCCATGTTGATGATATTATCTTTGGCTCCGCCAATTCAAAGTTGTGTCGGGAGTTCGAGGAGGTAATGCATAATCGCTTCGAAATGAGCATGATGGGGGAGATGTGCTTTTTCCTCGGCCTTTAGGAGAAGTATGTTAATGAAATTTTGAAGAAAATCAAGATAGATGGTGCTTCTTTTGAAATGACTCCATTTACTGCTCAAACATGTCTCACTCCTTATGAGAACGAGAAACATGTTGATCCTCATCTCTACAGATCCATGATCGGTTCCCTTATGTATCTTACAACAAGTCGTCCTGACATCACCTTTGTTGTGAATATTGTGCTCGATACCAATCTGCCCTGAAAGAGTCTCATGAAAAGGTTGTAAAACAAATCTTTTGTTATCTTAAAGGCTCTTCTTGTTTAGGTCTTTGGTATCCTTATTATTGGAATATTGACTTACATGCCTATTCTGATAGTGATTCTAATGGCTACAGCTTAAACCAAAAGTTGGTTACCGGAGGATGTCAATACTTAGGAAATTGTCTTGTTTCCTGGCAAAGCAAGAAACAGACCACAGTTTCTCTCTCTACAGGAGAAGCAGAATACATTGCAGCTTCCAACTGATGTTCACAATTGCTCTGGATACAACACCAAATGATTGACTACGGGATCAACTTTCTCCATACACCGTTGTTCTGTGACAACGAAGCAGCCATTGGCATCGCCAAGAATCCTATTCATCATTCCCGAACCAAGCACATCAAGACACGGATTCATGCAATTCATGATGCTCAGGAAAAGGGTTTTATTGATATTATTCCCATTGACACTAAAAATAAAAAAGCAGATATTTTCACTAAAACATTTGATAGACCTCGTTTTTATGAATTGATCTCTATGTTAGGTTTAGAATCATTTTAAAACCATTTTTCTTATCAAACCATGTTGTGTACATATTATTTATTCTTCTTTTTTTATTCTTTATCTTTCTTTTGTTTTGTCTGCTCCATCATTCTTCATCATTTTTACGTAAAAAATACATAATAAAAAAACTAAAATTAAAAAATAAAATTATATGTTGATGATAGTGACATATAGTCAAATAAGAAATTTCTACATCTTGCTTATTCATAGAAATATCGGGGGAGATTAATATTCTACTTATTTTCGGTGCATAATAAAAATGAGAGAGTTTGGATGATGTAAAGGAGGTTAACGGTATTATGTGGGATATGCTTGATAGGTTCAGCTTGAAAGCAAAGTAAACAGTAATCTTATAGCTTAATTAAAAGTACAAGAAACTTGATGAGTCAGACAATCCCCTTGACATTTTTGGCATTCATAAAGTATCAAGTCCTTGTTCGAAATGGGTTGAGAAAGTGGCGTCTCTGTTTTGAGTTATTCTTATCGAAAGTACTTTTGCGTCAAAATAATCCACCATATCTCTAAAGCTATATGCTTTCTTATCTTTGTATCTAAGATGCTCCCTGCTATACTTTATCTGGTGCTTATCTCTTCTGCTATGTGTGAACATTGACCTGGAATGATGATCTCCTCTACTATATGATAGTACTGAACTAGAGCTCTAATCGGCATAATATAATGATCTTCTTTGTTATACGTAAGTATAGACCTAAAGCTCTCATCTGTAAGACACAATTGATCAACTCCTCTGTTTTACGTAAGTATAGACCTAGAGCTCTCATCATTTGATGTCCATAAGGGCATTGTTTCTTTTTTATGTCTATGTTGTTTATGAGACGAAGAGTCATGCAGAGTGTGTCATTTGTTCAATACATCATAAGGACAGGATACGTTTCTTTGTAAAATGTCTGTGGGGACTAAGTCATTCTATGTTTTCTTTAAAAAGAATCAAAACATGATAACAGTAGCTGAAGTGCACTTGTTGAAACGAAGAAGGCATAGACTTAAAAGGATGAGTATATCAGCAATCCCACTAAACTTTGACTCTCCAGAAGATCTTTTTAGCTTCTCGTTCAGATCCTTTTTTACTGTGTGATATTGATACTGTTCAAGAAATTTTACGTGAAAAATGGTGAAGTTTTGTAAGGCTAACTTCTTTTTATTTCTTTTATTTAGTTTAATTTATTTTAATCTCTTTTTAAATCATTTTTACTCTTACTTATCTTTCTAAAGAAAGGGAAACAAAATTAAATTTCTTAAATTTTTAGGTTTCCAGCGAAATTACTCGTTTTGCGAAATTGTTTTCTCATTTTCGCACAGTCAAGAGTTTAGTTGTTTTAGGGTTGATCGTAGCCTTTTCAGGAGATTTTGATTTCTTGTGCTTTTGATGTTTGTTTGACCGGTGATTCTTGTTCGCAAGTGAATTTCAAACTCATGACAATAGAGTAATATAGGTTTAATGGCAACATTGTGGATGTATTTTATTAAAACTCTTCGGTACCTTCGTAGTTCTTACTGCGAAAGTACTGATAGTCCAACGAAACTAAACGAAAGTTCATGAGTTTTCAGCGAAACTGTGTAGTCATGCTGTCTGAGTGAACTTAACAGTTTTGCAATGCAAACTTCAGTTTCGCTGCATTGAAACTATAATTTCGGCCAGTCGAATCAACTACACTGTCTTGTTGAAACTAATAACTAATTGTTGTCGAAACTATAACTAATTGTTGCCGAAACTATAACTTATTGCTGCCGAAATTATACTTTTGTCTTGCGAAACTAAAAATTCATCCTACGAAACTATAATTTCGGCCAATGAAATTAATTGTTTTTAGTTTAATTTTAATCTTTTTCTTATTTTTCTTTAATATTATTGTTTAATTTACCATTCTAATGTGTTTTATCTAGTTTTCAGATTAAATGGCGAATCTAAAGTTTGATGAGAGGAACAACATTACAACCATTCTAGATGACACCCATCCAAAAGCTGTTGGTTTTAGAGATTGCATACGCTGGTTGCAAAGATCTCCAATTGCCTACGTGATCTCACATTCAACCACTATATATGACTTACACATTAGAGATTTTTGGCTGACGACTGATTATGACACGAGAGCCAATTCACAAAGGATTATGGCTAGGGTGATGGAGAATGACATGGTCATACTACTAAACTCATATCGAGAGTGCTAAGGCTAGATGAGGACATGGGGGAGGAGGTGATAATGTCAGATCAGGAAGTATTTGAGGCTTTTCGATCGATGGGTTACGAGGGACCTCCCTTTGGTACAAGGAAGGAGATCAAGAAGTCCTTCCTATCTAATGAATGGAGATATATAGCTCGTGTTTTTATTATGTGCTTAGATCACCGTAAAGGTGGATCAGACGAGCTAAATTGGATTGGGCTAAAGCTATGGTGATCTTTTGCCAAGGGAGGAAGGCTAACATTGCTCATTTGATTTTTGACTGTATGGCTAGAAACATTATGGAACTTAAGAAGGATAAGTGGCTTGTTTATCATCGATTTCTCTAGATGATTATTACTGATCTTATGCCCAACATTCCTAAACATGGAGAGGTTAAAAGATTAGTGCAGATGAATACCCGCATTTTTTCAGACTACTGCGCAATCCGCCATGACTTCAGTAGCAAGATTACTCAATTTTGGGAAAACATGTACCCTCAGGAAAGATGGAACTAGATTAGGAGGGTTAATGAGTCTGAAGAGAAAAGGGCTGAAGAGACAAGGGTGAAACAAACTGATGCTATTAAGAAGAGGGAAAGATATACAAAGGAGAATGACTATGATTTTGAGGAGAAGGTGCATGAGATGGCTGAGGAGGTGCGGGTTGAGAAAGAGAAGAGGTCCAAAAAGAAAGCTGATGAGAAAGAACATGAGAGAAGGACTAAACACAAGCATCAATCTTTTACTAAGTCCTCAAGGAGGGAAAAGAGAGCTGGTTTGGATAAGGATGTAATAAGAAACCTCAATGCATATCTAGCTAACAAATTGAGCATGATTAAAACCAAACTTATGAATCAAGAGTTAAGGGAAAGGGAGAAGGATCAGGTGATTGAGGGCATGACCAACATGTTGGTAGATCAGAATAGATTGATTAAGAGATTGCTTGAGGAGGTGAATGAACTGAAGGGTGCAGCCGGCCTGCCTAATCAACTAACTCAACCTAAATTTGATGATTTTACTGATACTTCCAAGTACACATTTTTTAATGTGGGCATTCCTCTCGGGCAGGAGAGGGCACATCCGGTGTAGTGGCTGAGGATGCAGGAGGATCTGCAGTAAGGCGGGAGACTGTAAATGTAGAAAATGTTGAAGAGGTATTTGAGGTTGGTTTTGTGAACATTCAATTTGATTTGGAGAAAGATTTGGTTGGTGAAGAGGTGGTGAGAGAGAATTCGGTTAAAAATGTTGAGAAGACTACTAAGAAGGGGTTGATTGATGAACAAGAAGATGATGAGTAGTTGGTTGACTGTGATTCTAAACCCGGATATTATAAGGTTAATGAGAGACCTCTAACCTATGTTTCTATGAATGGTGATGATGATGGAGATGTGTTTGAGATGGAGAAGGAAGAGTAATTTGTGAGAGAGAAAGGGACTAAAGAGCTAACTCCCCTATTCCAAAACTTGGAAGGGTTGAGTAAATTTGAGGCTGATAAGAGACTCATCAGCTGGAAGTATAACCCCAGCCTCAAAATGTTTATTATAAAGAGGAAAGGGGGAGGATTTTCTTATCTGCATGAGAGGAAGGCATTCAAGACCTTGCCTAAATGGGACTTTAGGAGGCTGGCAATGCTACCATTGCTTAATGCTCATCTTAGTGAGAGAGCCACATTGTTAGAAAAAGAGATTAGGAATGGAGTGAATAACACTTTTGAGTCATTTGGATTTATGAAGGCTGAAAGGAGAAGATCCAAAAAGGATAAGGACTGGGAGACGGGGAAAGAAAAGATTGTGCTGAGGGTGAAACCCCCAAAGACAGTGAACAGGGTTAGATTGTCAGATCCCCTCCCCCAGCAATTACAAAACATTAAGAAGTGGTTCTATGATAACAACACGGGGGAGGCTGTGATCAGGGTGAAGAACGGGGTTGAGTTCAGACTGTTGATCCGATGGAGTTATTTGGATTTTGTGATGAAGACCTGCTCGTTCTTTGTGAAAACCATATTAAAGCAGGGGCAGGGGAGGAAACGAGAAAAGAAGCCATCCTGTTCATGACTGTGGCTAATAGAGTTAGAGGTGTGAGGAAAGAGGTGAAAGAGCTAGTGAAAAGGTGAGAGCAGAGGATGAGATAGATATGGATGTGAGGGACATAACAAGACAGTTTGAGCAAGCTAGTGGTCATCCTGAGGGAGCTAATGAAGCAAGAGTTGACTAGAGTGAATCAGTTTTTGAAGCTCTCGAGGAAGAAGCTGCAGGAGCAGATAGAGATACATCAGATGTAGCAGGAGAGACTGGAGCTGACTAGACAAATCAAGACAAGTGAAGGCGGTGAGATCCAACCTAGGGGGAGTATTGAAGATCAAGTATAGGTTGGACTCACATTAGATTAGATTATGTTTATATTACTTTGTAATAGGTTTAATGTTAGTTTACTTTTGTATGATTTTCATTTTGTTTAGTTTTGTAGTCCAGCGAAACTATAAGTGAAACTGAAGTTTCGCTCATAGTCAGCTGTTGAGTTTTCCTGGCAAAACTGTTGTTCCTGTCGGGCGAAACTATAGTTTCAGCAACACAGTATCGCTGTCAGCGAAACTAGGACTGCTATATATAGATTTGATTTTGTTCATTGTTGGTTATCCTTGCAAAATCCCTAATCGATTATCATTGTTGCAAGAGCTCTTTATAAGCATTTTATTCATTAAAATACATTTGTGCTTTGATATTGTTGATTGTATTGATCATTGTTGTTCATATTGTTGACATTGTGGTGTTCTTAGTAATATTCATCTTTGTTATCTCTTTATTGTACTTGATATTGAACGAATCAACATCTCATTTGTACTGCAAAACGATCATATGGACCTACATCCTCTATTCAAGCTTTAAGGATCATTGGTTGTTGATGACGAAGAACATTCAACCAGACAGTCTTCCTTTATCTTCCATGCCATTTTTTAAAGATTAGACTTTACTTTCAACACATTGGAAGTTTTATTAACTTTGGAAGTTTTGGAGACCGGACCTTCGGATCTTGCTTTTATTGCAGTAGGACTTAGTGCCTAGGAAGCATTCCTTTCTTCTGAGACCAAAATTTCTTTCGAAGGCAAGTTTTCACTTGTCTTCTTTTCTACTTTGGAGCTTCCGAAAGGAAGATATTTTCCTTCTAAAGATTTCTTCTTCTTCTTCTTAGAAGTCTTCTTGTTGGTCATGTGGAGAGTACTTTTGGGATTTTAGATGCAATCCTTAGCAAAATGAGAAGTGTTACCACACATGATGCAATCAACTTGCTTCCTTCTAAGAGTCTTCCATTGAGAAGAGGACTGAAATTGATCACTTTTCATTTCCATCTTCACCTTTTCAAATAATGCAACAAGCTTCTTAGGGTGAGACTTGCTCTTGGAGTTGGATGGCTCAGGTTGTGTAGCAATGATACACAACTGATACACAACTTATCAGCCTTCTTCTATTTGCAAGGATGAGTTTGAGAAAAACTAGAACTCTTGGTACTAGAGTTCATAGTTAAGTCTTCAGCCTTCACTACTTCAAATCCTGTAGATATAAACACTCGTTTCTGCTTGGAGTTGAAATTGGCCTTGATCTCTTGAACCTTCTTTGATCTTCTTTTATCATTTCTGATCAAGTTCTTTCTTTTAAGCTTTGTCATCCATGGTTCCTTCTTCTTGTCACAAGAATAGTGACCCTTCATAGGATGATCTTTATTACTCATCTCAAATCCATCCTTCACTATTTCCTTATTATCCTCTTATTCAATACGGTCAATTAAGGGAAGCTCATCTTGACAAGTTCCACACCTAGGAGATCTTATAGATAGTAGAGTGTATGGAGGAACTATCCCAATAGATCCTAGTCCATGCTTATACTGATAACAAATCTCTGCATGCAATGATGAGGATATAATATTATTGAAGGTCTTCTTCAAGAACACAATATTTTGCCCTGTCTTTGTTGATCACAAACTCAGCCTTGCACTCAATTAACTTAGCAACAAAGTTTTTTATCTGAGTCCTATAGTTGGTGTGTTCATGTTTAACAACTGAAATGGTATTCTCTAGATCCTCTATATGAAGTTTATTATCATTTTTAGCTCTTTTAAAATCTGCTATTAAGATATTTAGGGACTCAAGATCAAATAATATTTCCAAGTTATCAAAGTTGTATTAATTACCTTTAGCAATACATTTAGGAGAGCAGTGATGTTCTAATACCATGGCTTCTTCATGATTAGCCATTAATGTTTGGTTCGGGGTGGCATCTTCAACTTGAAAGCTCCAATCAAAGCCTCTTTTTTCAATAGAAACTACAGCTTGGTTTGGTTTGTGGAGCTCTATTGGTGTAGTTTGGTTTGGTTTGTGTTTGGCCACCATTTGTCCTAGGTGCTTTGCGCTCTCTAGCCAAGTGTCCCATTTGGTTATATTTGTAACACTTCACTTTGCTTTTGTCCAACCTAAACTTTCTAATGGTTGTATTGCTAGGAATCTTCCTCATTGTCCTCTTGAACTTCTTGGCCTTGTGAGTGAGAAGAGCCATCTACTAAACTATCTCCACATACTCCAAATCATATGGATGGATGCAGTCCAAATCGTCAAGAGTGAAGAGAAAGTTGCCACTGCTTTCATCAATAGACACAAAGGCTTGGGAAGAGCTTGTCTCTTAAAATAGGCTTCCTTGGATGTAGCTCTCCTTTGGTGTCTCAGGGTAGGTGATGAAATGGCACTTTTATGAGTTTTTAGGATAGCAGAGGAGATGATGTTATGATTCTCTGCAGTCCTTTTCAACCACATGAAAGGCTAAACTCTATTGCTTGTTGGAGTTAGCAGATGAATTTTGCATATTCACCTCCATTTGATATCTACTGAGAATACCATACAACTTAGTGAGAGTAAGGGTCATGAGGTTTTGAGTCCTCTTAATGAACACACAGTAGTATGTCTATTGTCTTGGAAAAGCTTACATGAACTTTCTTACAATGTCCCTGTTCTAAAGAGTTACTCTAATATTAACCAGAGTATCCACAATCTCAACATACCTAAAGTATTGTTGAGTCATGGTTTCACTTGTGTTCTAGGTGAAGTTCTTGAACTACTGCTTCAAGAGGTCTTTCTTTTTCTCTGTTGTTTTATTTGAGCCATCATACATAAGCTTCAGTACATCCCATAGGTGCTTTGTAGTTTTACACTTCTTGAAGCCTCTGTAGTTAGCATTTGAAAGAGCAGTTTTGTGGGTGGTCATGGCCTTCTAATCTTTATCAATTCTCTTCCTATCTTCTTAAAAGTACTCAACCACTTCCTATGGAATCATGCCATGTCTAGTTGTAGCTAAAGAGGTGCATGGAATATAAGGTCCTAAGATAACAGACTCCCATATCCTACTATCTTGAGACTTGATGAAGCCTTCCATTCTTAGGCACCAAGTATCAAAATCATCTGGATGATCAATGGCGATTTAACATAGTATCGGTTTCCATATCAGACTTAGAAACTGTCATTTGAGTTGTTAAGGGTTTGTGAAAAACTGGGAGACTTAAGATGATGAGATCTTACAATCAAGAGCTAGAGATTGTAACACTCGACCCCTCGCATCAACAATATTATCCATTTTGCCCACAAGGAGTGCACAGATTTGCTTTTGGTTACCCGGGTGAAAACTTCCCAGGACGGTCACCCATCCCTAGATTGCTCCCACCTGAGCATGCTTAACTGTGGAGTTCTCCTCTCATCCACAACCAATACGCCCAAAACGCGTTGTTAATGTTAGAAGCAGGACATTCCTTATGAACCAGTAATCTCTCTTGTCCACGGCCGATGTGTAGGGTGTCACAGAGATGCTCTGATACCAATTACAGGATCGTTTAAGTGAAAGTCAATACAATAGTTTTCGCAATGAGGAAAGACCTGGAACACTTAATAATCAAATAGGGAACCAGATTTAGATAGATGGTACTAAGAATAAAAGTAAACAAAAGACAAAACAAAGAGCAAGAACAAGTATGGTTTTCAAGAATGTGGTATATTAATTGCTCTCAATTAGGGTTTAATTCATCAAAGTCTAGCACGTTGGCTTTTTTGTTAATCGCACTCGAGGTGAGTCCTTCGGCCCTATTTTAAATATTGTATTTATTTTATCTATTTTGGGGAAAAAGCATGAGAAACTATATTTCAATGTATATGATGGTTCGAACAGATTAATATATGTTATGATGGTATAAGTTGGGTCAATGTTATAGATGTATACTATTAAGCCCCTAAATCCCCCATAATCATTAACCTCGAGGAGGCCACAAACTATATTAGTAGATCTATCGAGTTATAATGGCCCGCTCTCACGACCAGTCACACTGGTCCGATTGTAATGAGGGAATTTATATGTTTGGACTGTTGAGGGGAAACAATGTGTTTCTTGGTTTGATTATGGACTTATGACATGAATTATCATAGTACCTAGCTAGTCTTTGTTGAGTATATTATATCTCGTTTCATCATATTATTTTTGAAACTGATTGTTTATAAGATTGAAAACCCAATCGCTCACCAACTTATGTTCACTTTATTACTCTTCATGTTTTTCAGGGTTATAGGTAAGCTTTGTGTGGAATTTTCGAGCTAAGTCTTTGGAGAGTCAAACATTTCAAATGTCCTTAAGTATTATTAGATTAATGAATAAAAGACAATGTATTGCATCTAATCTCGAGCTGTATAACTTTTTGCTAATAAAATACTATCATGACTTTGTTTATAACATTAAATGTATGGTTTTACATAACCGACGGTATTATTAATCATGTTTGACTATAATTGTTGGATTAACTCCAACTTCTGTTATCACCATGTTTTGTGACCTTCTGCTGTGATTCTCGGGGTGTGACAGGAAGTGAAAGACTTAGGACTCGACCTGTAATCATATTATAGTGAGATTTGATCTTTGGTTTTGATGTCATTTCAGGGATTATGTTCATGTCAAAAGTTCCTGCTAACACAAACTTTACATGTTTAAATTGATTTGATTGATTGGTTATTTGAGTTTGAGAATTTTTAGTTTTAGCATTTGTTTTTCTCCTTTTTTGAATTCTTGTTCTTGATGATGTTTTGTTGCTTTAGGATTGAATTGAATTTTGAGAAGATTCTTTTTCAGATTCTTTAATTTTATGTTCTTCTTTATTTAATTCATAAGAACATGAATCATCAGAACATGAAGTTTCTAATTTTAATTCATCTTCTTTATTTTTCCCTTTCTTCTTGTCATTGATTTCAACGACTTCTTCAACACATTTTCAAGTTTACATTTTTCAACAACACATTCATTAGATCCTTTAAGAACAAACAACTTCTTATTCTTTGGTCGAGGTTTATTAGATTTAACTTTTATACTGGATGACCATTTTTAATCTTTTTCTAAGTCTTGTTCCTTCTCAAAATTATATTTTCAAATTCACTCTCTTCAATAGATTGCACATTCTATTTCTTAACATGAAAGGTTTTGAGCTTTGCTTTGTTTTCAGGTGAGTGATCATGAGTGTTAAAGTTCTCTAGTAAGGTGTTTGAGATCGATTTAGGCATAGGTTCATGTGTGAAACTTAAACTCATTTTGTCTTTGTCCTTTCTCTATTTACTAATTGTTCAACAATAGTTTTTGAACTTTTAACTTTTGCAAGATCAACTCAAGTTGCAGCATGTGCCAATTTCACTTGTCTAATGTATTAGTCATCTCTTCAAGTTGCCTTTTTACTTGTTCAAGTTCTTTTAGAGTTTTGTTCCATGATGTTTGAAGAGATACGATTTTGTCATCAGAGATTTTATGATCATCTTTAAGTTTGTTGTGCATTAATTCTTTTTGTTTGAGTTTATCACATATTTTGAACGAGTAAGTTCTGTAGTGTTCAACTTGTTCAAAACATGCTTTTGTGCACATTTTCTTTCTAACTTCCAATGGAATTTCTGGATAACAAGGTGAAGTCTTAGTATCTGAGGATGAGTGTTCAACCTTAGGTTGTTCTGACTATGCCATGAGAGCAACTTCTTCTGAATCTTCCTTTGTATCAGATTTGTTGCTCCAATCATAGTCTTCGTCATTATCTGAATCACCATTTGCCTTTGGATTATTGTTTTCAGACCAATGTTCATTATTAATCCCATCAATAAGTGCTAAACCAGAAGTTAGATTAGCTTTAAACTGTTCAGTATAAACACTCCAGTCATAATCATCTTTAATGCTAACAACAGGAGCTTTCTTTGGCTATTTAGTTGTTTTTTATTCTTCTTTCAGTTCTACCATAGGAAGACTTTGATACGGCTTCTAAAATGTTTTTTGAGACTACTACTGATATCTTTGACTGCTAGATCCTGCTTGACCATTGCCTCCTTGATTTCTTAGAGCTTACATTCTCTTAAAAATGGCCATAGCTATTGCAGTTGAAACACCTTGACTTTGACTTGTCAAAGCCAACAGTTTTGTTTGCACTTGGCTTTTAATTTCTGTTCACACAAGAGTGTTTTTGAGTCCTATAAGCTATCATCACCATCTGCCAGTTCAAATCCACTCTTCTACATCATCAGGATCCATCTCAAACAAATCCTAAAAAATCAAATCAACTCGAGTTAAATGACTCCCTTGATAAGCTTGAAAGCTTGCCATGAAAGTAGTAAAAGAATATTTTGACTCTTCATCCTGTAAAAGGATATTTGTGACATCTTTAACTTTGCTAGGTTTAACAAAGTCAGAAGATGGAGTCTCAGTTTGAGGTTTAGGCATTTGATTTTTAGGAGGAGACTCGGGTTGATTTGTATAGACAAGAGTACTTATGTATGTTGAGTCTGTAAGGAAACCAACTCCAACAAACAAATCACCCTCATCTTTTTTAGAACTGTCATCTTTAGCCATAAATGCATTCTCCACTATGTTAGCCGGGGATGCAACATACTTATATTGATATGTTGATGTAGATTTATCATTGTTCCTTGAACTCTCATCAATTTCAACTGATTCTATTTTTGTAATCGAAAGATCATGATCCATAGGAAACTTTTTTGTATGCTTCAACAAAATGATTGTTTGTTTCCATGAAGATGGAAGAGCATCGAGAAGTCTGTCATTTAGTGTTGGACCAAAAGAACCAATGAGCCTGATCAGAAAACCCTCTAAGTGCCACAGACATTACAACTGCTGAAGAAGATCACAACAGCTGAAGACATCAGCTGATTACAAGGTCTGAAGACAAAGTCTGAAGACAAGAACTGAAGACTACTACTGAAGACAAAGTTTGAAAGTAAAGAACTGAAGACAAAGTCTGAAGCTATCAGCTGAAGACAAAGTCTGAAAGTAAAGTACTGAAGACAAAGTCTGAAGCTATCAGCTGAAGACAAAGTCTGAAAGTAAAAGTCTGAAGAACAAAGTCTGAAGAACAAAGACTGAAGACAAAGACTGAAGACCAAAGTGATCAGTAGTTGTCACAATAGCTGAAGTAATTAACTTCAGTAGTTATGATGGTTTCCTTTTCTGTACTTGTAATTTACTTTTCAGTAGTTTTAGTTTCAGTAGTTTTATGTTTCTTGTACTTAGCATTCTCTGAGATGTAATTAGTAGTTGAGAACATTCGCAGTAGTTTGCAAAGTTTCAGTAGTTTGAATAATTCTGTTAGATGTCACTATCAAGTGATATCAGCAGACGTCACATATCCTATATAAGGAATGTTGACCTAATTGTAAAGTGTGACATTGAGCCACCACAAAAGCATATGAATGAAATATCTCTCTTGCAGAATTCTCTTTTCTATAACCATTTACTGTTACATTGAATATCAATTGTGTTCTTGTGAATTGTTTAATTCGTTGTTTGAATTTCCGCTGTTATACTCTCTAATTAATCAACTCAGATCACTGATCCTAACATTTAGATCTTTGAGATCATTCTTCAAAACAACAGTTGACATTTCAGTAATTAGTTGCACAAATCTGTTCATCATCTGATTTATTATTTCTCCAGAAAGATGCTCAAACAACTCCAATTGTCTTTTGAGTTTCTGCTTTTTGAGATCTTGTATTCTTACCACCTTCATAACTTATCTTTAAAACTTTGTACATGGTATACTAAGTTTGATAACTATCAAGTCTAGTCAACACCTCCAAATGTAAACCTTTACACATCAGTGAGTAAGCTTTGATATCATTCTTTACTTTCTTTAAATCATCACCATGTAGACCATCTTCATGATAAGGTTCTTGAGAGTCTTTGGTGTAAACAAATCCTCTGTTGGGACCATCTGATATAATAGGAATATGTGGTCCTTTCTCTATTGATTTCCAAACATCAGTATCAATAGAGTTTAGATGATATGTTAATCTGAGAGACCAGTTCTTCAAATCAGCTCTGTTCTTCAACTTAGGAACTTTGTTCTCAAAATCTTCAAACTTAGCCATTTTGAGTTTTGAATTTAAGAATATAAATTGTTTTTGTTGTTTTTAAAGTTTGAAATAAAAACAAAGAAATGACCATATTTTTGGATTTTAGTTTTTAGAAAAAAATGTAATTATTGAATGAAAAGTCTAAATTCTAATGCGCCTGATGCTTATGAAACACCCACTTTGAACTTAGCACCTAAAGGAACACCTTAGTAGAATTCTGAAACGCCCAACTAAAGATGCACCTAAACAGTTGTCAAACACCTAAACAGTTGTCAAGCGTCTTGTTTAACTGATTCTGCGTTATACTGGATCAAATAGTGTTGAATCCTATTTGATTGGTGATCCAATCAGTGAGAACGATTACTAGATCGATATAAGATTGAACTAAAACGTTAAGAACGAATAGGAATCGATCAGGAACGCACTATGAACTTGGACAGGACGTTTGGGACGCTCTGGACGGCTAGGGTTTATGTGTATGCGTAATATCTCTTCAAGTGTTCTGTTTTTCCATGAATTAGGTGGTATTTATAGGTTATTGGTTTCCATTTGTACGACTGAACCATTAGCATGGTTCAGTCAATCGACTGAATCATGCGAATGAGTCATACGCATGACTGAAGGTTCAGTCGTGCGACTGAGCCAATCTTATGTCTCAATCATACGACTGATCCAGTCTCCTAGTTCAGTCATGCGACTGGTCCATAAGCATGATGATTCATGTGTATGGTCCATAAGTATGGGCCATTAGCATGAATACTCATCCGACTATGTTGAACACATTACTCAATCATTATTGACTTAGAAGTGTGTACAACAACCTCAAACCTATATAAGAAGTCATACATTGAATTAAAGATAAATAGACATCAAATCACATATCATATTCATTACATAGTCAAATTACACATACGTAAAAAGTGCATTCCACAATCTTAAGTTTTTCAATGGATGTCAAAAGTGCATTTTTATATGGTAAAATAAAAAGAGAAGTTTATGTGTGTCAACCACCAGGTTTTAAGGACAATAAACATCCTGATTGGGTGTATAAACTTGATAAGGCTCTTTATGGGTTGAAGCAAGCTCCTAGAGCCTGGTATGAAACACTTTCAAATTTTCTACTTAACAATAATTCACTAGAGGTTCCATAGATAAAACTTTGTTTATTAAGAAGGTGGATCGCATAAGCTACTTGTTCAAATTTATGTTGATGATATTATTTTTGCATTCTCTGATCACCAGTTGTGTGATGATTTTACAAGTTTAACGAAACAAAAGTTTGAAATGAGTGCAATGGGAGAATTACAGTTCTTTCTAGGCTTGCAAATCAAACAAAAGGCTAATGGAACTTTTATTCATCAGTCAAAATATACAAAAGATCTTTTGAATAAGTTTGATTTACAACATTATAAGCCCTGTTCTACTCCCATGTGCAACACCACACAACTGGATGCAGATCAGAAAGGTAAAGCTGTTGATGAAACACTTTACAGATGTATGATTGGGTCCTTAATGTACTTAACAGCTTCTAGACCAGATATCATGTTTGCAACTTGTGTTTGTGCTAGATTTCAGGCTGCTCCTAAAGAGTCTCATTTGATTGCAGTCAAGAGGATCTTTAGATATTTGCAAGGTACACAATCTCTAGGTCTATGGTATTCCACTGGACACTCTTGCAAATTAGTTGCTTTTTCAGATAGTGACTATACAGGGTGTAAGTAACTAGAAAGTCAACTTCTGGTGGATGTTAATTCCTAGGCAACTGTTTGATTTCTTGGCAGAGTAAGAAACAAACATCTGTTGCTACATCCACTGCTGAAGCAGAGTACATTGCTGCTGCAAGTTGTACATCTCAGGTACTCTGGCTTCAAAACCAACTATTGGATTATGGCATTACAGAGACTAAGACTCCATTATTAATGGATAGTACTTCAGCTCTGTGCATTGTCAAGAATCCAGTCCAGCACTCTAGGACCAAACATATAGAGATCAGACACCATTTTATTAGGGACTGTTTTGAAAAAGGTCTGATTGATCAAAGTTTGTGCCTAGTGTGGATGAGCTTGCAGATATATTTACTAAGCCTTTGTATAGTTCAACTTTCCAAAACCTTGTGTTAAGGCTTGGTATGCTGCAGCTAGAATAAGTGATACCTACTGATGATCTCAGTAAACAAGTACTGATGTTCATTAGTAAACATGTCACATATATGTACTAGTTCTGTTAAAAGAAACTGATGTGGTTACAACTTCTGATATAGTTATAACTCCTGATGTCAGTAAAAACAGATAAGTACTGATGTCCTATGAAACAACTGAAATCAGCTAAAAGTATGATGAGTAAGTGTTGAGGACAGTATGAAACAGCTGAAAAGCTAAGAATTGACGAAAACTACTGATGAGAATTTTCACTTCAGTCGTTCCACAAACTGCTGTTTCACTCTAAACAGTGATGACAAAACCATGTCTTTAGTAGTTTCATAACTATTGATGACTAATACCAAGTCCTCAGTTGTTTACAACAGCTGAAGACAAAACCAAGGTTTTCAGTAGTTTCACAACTACTGATGACTAAAACCAAGTCTTCAGTTGTTTTCAAACATCTGATAGTTAAAACCGCGTCTTCAGTTGTTTTCATAACAACTGATGCCAACACCAACACTTTCAGTCGTTTTCTTTTCAGCCTTTTCTTAACCTATAAATACCCGCACTTATAGACAAACGTTTCATTAGCCTTTTTCAAACCTTTCCCCTCAACAATGGCGACCATGAAACTCAAACCCCGACACAACTGTGTTGCCTACCTTTCGAAATCGGCCTTCTGGAACAAGTTTGACACTGCCATCGATCTTATGGTGGATTCCCCATACAGAACAACCTTTCTTCTGAATCCTACCATCTATCCTGACTCCTTATCCCAGTTCTGGACCAACGTCTCTGCAATAACTGGTGAGAATGATAGGCAAATCACTCTCCAGTCGTTGGTGAACCAGAAACAGGTGCTCATCACCCCCATATCATTCGCAAAACCCTAAATTTGCATGATGGCACCTATCCTAAAGAATACTGAAAGGAACCACTGATATGTCTTTTATCCATAACGGGTATGAAGGCGACTTAAGTGCTACAACCATACTTAAAAAGCACTTCCATGATGCTGAACGACTTATCTTTCATATGATGAATGTCTGCCATGCATCAAAGACATCTTCTTGGGATCAGATGTCTTCCCGATGGCAACAGTATTGTCTCTATCCTTAAACGCCAAAATCTAAATTTTTTGAAATAGTGTTCATGGAACTAAAGGATCTGGCTCAGAAACCTGTGGCAAACAGATGGATACTTTATCCTAGGTTTCTGATGGCCATAATTTTGAATCAATTACAATCTGATGGCCTTGTTGGTCTTGGAGTCCCTGCTCCAGATTTTTAGTTTAGTGAGGTATACTCGACATAACTCAGACCCTACTCTAAAGGGGCTGCCCGGATGCTAAAACCCAAGCAAAAGAACCCACAGCCTCCACTTCCAGATCCAAAGTCCCCACCAAACCCAAATCAAAAAGCCCAAAAAGGCTACTCAGGGAGATAAGTCCCCTGAGGATGCCCCTGTACCACAAACACAGGAAATACATACTGGTTATACCCCCCAGTTATGTCCAAGACTCAACCTGCTGACGCCGCACAGGTATCCTCTCAACAGGATCCTGTTGCAACCACAATTGGGGATCCCACATTTCTGGAACCTCTCTCATTGAAAGGGTTACCATTGAAGAGCACCTCTCACCCGGGTGCATTCTGCTTCAGACCAATCTCCACATGCAACCGCCCCTCAAAGCCCAACACTGATCGTTGCTAAAGTGTTGAGTCAGTTGCATTCCTCACCCCCTCCCCAGAAACCACTTATCACTGGGAATACCTCAACTATTGAGGGGGAGGACCAAAATGCTTCTGCTAACCCACAGCACAGGGGTTACAATGTTCAATCTCCAAGTGTAGAAACGGAGGTTAGAACATCTGGTAAGGCTGCCACTTCTACTGATTCAGCAAATGATCAGGATGAAATTAGTAACATCCATAAGACCTTACCAGAGGCAACTGCCAATGAAGGACACAGTCCTGAGGCAGGAAGTCCCTAGTACCACGAACAAGGGGCACATGCTTCTACTGATCTACACTCAGAGCATGTACATCCTGATTCAATCAGGAGGTCAGGTGATTCAGCACAAACTGATGATGACCTGGGCTTTTTCTATGATGTATTAGCCCATAATACCATCCTTGAGACTGAGGTGAGCAGACTCAAAGAGTTATTAGCCAACATGTCTCAGGATCAAAGTCCATCTACCTCACAAACCCCACAGATGGCACCTTCCATTGAAGGTTCCCCAAACACTGAGCCTACACACGTAACTGAGCCACCAGCCACTACTTTTGGCACCACCTCTCAGGGACAGAACCTCTCTGAGCAGATGGTTGCTATCTTTCAAACTCGTTACCTCTCATCACTCCCATCATCACTGACATAGTGCATAAAGCCATTGATGAGAGGATATCCTCAAATCTACAAACCCTCATTGATGATGTTGTTCACAAATCTCTTTCTGCCTTTCAAGCCCCTGATCCCAATGCACCAAAAAAGGGGAGACTTCCAAGTCTAAGGCAGTGAAAGAAAAGAAAAGAAAAAGAGTTGATGATGACAAAGAACCTGCAAAAAAGAAGGAGGTGGAGAAAGAACTGATCTCAGAACAGCTGATCACATAAAAGAAAGAAAAGTGCTAAGTCAAAAGCTGATGAAGATAGATCCTTAGAAGATATTGTCAAAGATGCTGATGAAGCTCACAGCAGATCCATGGATAAAATTATAGATCAGCTCTTTCGACAAGGTCATGAGATGGATAAAATTATAGATCAGCTCTTTCGACAAGGTCATGACACAGCTACACTAGACATTGAGATCAGAAGGCTGGAAATAGAAGAGATTCAAGCTAGATGGGCCAGTTATAGTGTGTTGGAAAGGGAAAGATTGGAGATAATGATCAGATTCATTACCAAATACCTTGGAAGATCATTGATAGAGATAAAGGCCTGGTCTAGAGACAGTATCTTGGAGATAACCAAGAAAATCTGCTCTGCTGGAGGCTATAATAAAGGGTTGATCATCGAAGCACTGGATGAAACAGGTGCAGGGAAGAGAACTGAAATGGCAAAGCTCTCCAAAGCCAAACTCACCACCAAAATGCTAAGTCAGTCTTCTCACTCTCCCACTCAAACACAACCTTTATCTCTAACATCTCCCAAGTCTATCCCTAAACCAAAGCCACCCATAACTCAACCCACAAAACCAATCCCTTTACCCCAAAAACCACCTCAACCTTACCTAGTGATGCACCCAGAAGGAGGAGAAGGTGGAGGGTAGAAGAAGATGAAGAAGAGGATGATGATGATGAGATAGTCTGCCAATCTCTGCTGTTCTCAAACTCAAATCACCTGAGCACAGAAGTCAACAAGTGATACTCCTGACTTGCAAATGCAGATGGTGAAGGTAAAGATTGAAGAAGCAAAACAGCAGAAACAACACGATGAGAAGTTTCTCAAGATGGTTGATAAGGATTCCCTCAGTCCTCATCCATTCAAGAAATAAAGAAACAGGCTCTGAGGTTGTACACTCTTAGACATACCTTTAACATCAAAAGGAAAGAGTGTGGATTTGGCCAGACCCCAGGGTAAGTTCTAGAATTCATAAGAAGAATATACCAAGTAGATATCATGGCCAAGTGAAGAAGACCTTGAATGTTGCAATTACATTGGCCATGGTAGTCTCACCCTGGGAAATCATTGAAGAATTCAAGAGAGCTCAAAAATCCAAGACAACCCCTCAATCTATTCTTAAGAACAAAATGATTAAGAAGGGGTTGTTATACAAAAGACTTGAAGATCTTCAGAAGAGTGAACTCCAGTTATTGCTTGAAGGCTCTCACCCAGATGAATTTGCTTATAGAGAGATAACAACTATGGAGTTGAAAAATGGAAAGATAGTGAGATACCTGTCTGAGTATTATGGCCCAGAGTTCTTCTTCGAGGGAGAAACAGAAGAACTCACCAAGGAGGAACAAGTTGTTCTCCTTGAGGCCTATGCTAGTGAGTCTTATAGACTCATTCATGGGATAGGTTTCATGGTTGGGATAAAACTCTGTGTTCAGTTTCCCCAAAACAGAGTTCCCTTTCATACTTAGCCAATCAAAAGATTAGAAACCTTTTCCCGGCCTATGCTTAACTGATTACCTCCAAAGCTGATCAAGAGGGTGTTTCTACCAAGAATAAGTGGGATCATCAATAAGTTTAGAGGTTTTGGATGCATTGGTTCAGGGAGAGTTTGTTGGACCAAAAGAACTAATGAGCCTGATCAGAAAAACCTCTAAGTCCCACAGACATTACAACTGCTGAAGAAGATCACAACAGCTGAAGACATCAGCTGATTACAAGGTCTGAAAACAAAGTCTGAAGACAAGAACTGAAGACTACTACTGAAGACAAGAACTGAAGACTACTACTGAAGACAAAGTCTGAAAGTAAAGAACTGAAGACAAAGTCTGAAGCTATCAGCTAAAGACAAAGTCTGAAAGTAAAGTACTAGACAAAGTCTGAAGCTATCAGCTGAAGACAAAGTCTGAAAGTAAAAGTCTGAAGAACAAAGTCTGAAGAACAAAGACTGAAGACCAAAGTGATCAGTAGTTGTCACAACAGCTGAAGTAATTAACTTCAGTAGTTGTGATGGTTTCCTTTTCTGTACTTGTAATTTACTTTTCAGTAGTTTTATGTTTCTTGTACTTAGCATTCTCTGAGATGTAATCAGTAGTTGAGAATATTCTCGGTAGTTTGCATAGTTTCAGTAGTTTGAATAATTCTGTTAGATGTCACTATCAAGTGATATCAGCAGACGTCACATATCCTATATAAAGAATGTTGACCTAATTGTAAAGTGTGACATTGAGCCACCACGAAAGCATATGATAAAATCTCTCTTGCAGAATCTCTTTTTCTATAACCATTTACTGTTCATTGAATATCAATTGTGTTCTTGTAAATTGTTTAATTCGTTGTTCGAATTTCCGCTGCTATACTCTCTAATTATCAAACTCAGATCACTGATCCTAACATTTAGATCTTTGAGATCATTCTTCAAACCAACAGTTGACATTTCAGTAATTAGTTGCACAAATCAGTTCATCATTTGATTTATTATTTCTCCAGAAAGATGCTCAAACACTCCAATTGTCTTTTGAGTTTTTGCTTTTTGAGATCTTGTATTCTTACCACCTTCATAGTTATCTTTAAAACTTTGTACATGGTATACTAAGTTTGATAACTATCAAGTCTAGTCAACACCTCCAAATGTAAACCTTTACACATCAGTGAGTAAGCTTTGATATCATTCTTTACTTTCTTTAAATCATCCCATGTAGACCATCTTCATGATAAGGTTCTTGAGAGTCTTTGGTGTAAAACATCCTCTGTCGGGACCATCTGATATAATAGGAATATGTGGTCCTTTCTCTATTGATTTCCAAAGATCAGTATCAATAGAGTTTAGATGATATGTTAATCTGAGAGACCAGTTCTTCAATTCAGCTCTGTTCTTCAACTAAGGAACTTTGTTCTCAAAATCTTCAAACTTAGCCATTTTGAGTTTTGAATTTAAGAATATAAACTATTTTTGTTGTTTTTAAAGTTTGAAATAAAAACAAAGAAATGACAATATTTTTGGGTTTTAGTTTTTAGAAAAAAATTAATTATTGAATGAAAAGTCTAAATTCTAAAGCGCCTGATGCTTATGAAACACCCACTTTGAACTTAGCACCTAAGGGAATACCTTAGTAGAATTCTGAAACGCTAAACTAAAGATGCACCTAAACAGTTGTCAAACACCTAAACAGTTGACAAGCGTCTTGTTAGAGGACCATGTACGTACGGAGTACTAACTGATTCTGTGTTTATACTGGATCAAATAGTGTTGAATCCTATTTGATTGGTGATCCAATCAGTGAGAACAATTACCAGAACGATATAAGATTGAACTAAAACGTTAAGAAAGAATAGAATCGATCAAGAACGAACTATGAACTTGGACAGGATGTTTGGGACGCTCTGGACGGCTAGGGTTTATGTGTATGCGTAATATCTCTTCAAGTGTTCTGTTTTTCCATGAATTAGGTGGTATTTATAGGTTATTGGTTTCCATTTGTACGACTGAACCATTAGCATGGTTCAGTCATGCGACTGAATCATGCGATTGAGTCATACGCATGACTGAAGGTTCAGTCGTGCGACTGAGTCAATCTTATGTCTCAATCATACGATTGATCCAGTCTCCTAGTTCAGTCATGCGACTGGTCCATAAGCATGATGTATTCATATGTATGGTCCATAAGTATGGGTCATTAGCATGAATACTCATCCGACTATGTTGAACACATTACTCAATCATTATTGACTTAGAAGTGTGTACAACAACCTCAAACCTATATAAGAAGTCATACATATGAATTAAAGATAAATAGACATCAAATCACATATCATATTTCATTACATAGTCAAATTACACATATGTAAAAAATAAAAGACTTTTACATTTAAGCACATAAACTAGGTACATATGTATTTACAAACTCCCCCTTGGACCTAGTTTTCTCTATCGTCTAACATTCTTCACATGTTCTTGGAGTTTCTTGTACTTCTCCTCTTTTGTGACTCCTGCATGTATTTCAAAAGCAAAGCACGGTCTTATCACATGTTAAAACTGTAGAGCTTGTACAATATCTTGGGTATCATAGAACAATGGCCACTTGTATAATGTATAGACATCTTCTTCCGACAAGTTAGTAAGCCACATTGGGTCGAATACCCGGATAGTACCTCTTTTCCCATCTCTATTCAAAACTATGACCGCTTCCCCTATCCGCTGGTCATAATACCACCAGTTGAAGTGTGGAGTGAAGTCCTGAGGCGTTTCCCGTAAGGGAATCTTTTACACTGTGCACGGGGGACTCCACTTCAGCACAACTTTAGGCTTCCCAGATATAGGGTCCACTTCAGACTTATGTATGAACTCTTTGGTTGTTGAGGTCTGAAGTTTACCCACCTGGTGTGGTATTCCTTCTTTAACGCAGCCTAAAACCAACCTAACATCTTCCTTGGATTAGCATATAGCAGATCTAAGCATGTTAGTCGGTTGAGCTCAATACCAGGAAGAGTCTTCAGATCATGAGGATATCTAAAGTACTCAATCCCCTTTTCTCTCTTTACAGCATATACGTCCAAGTCTTCAAATATGCCCACGCTATAATCTTGCCAGACACTTTCTCATGTCTTTTGACTCTATAAAGCTTTGTGTAGGCATTCTACTTTTGGGGCGTGCGTTAGGCTTTCATCTCTGCAAAACAAGCTGCCCATTCAGCTTTCTTGATATTAATATTTGCATCCGAAGCTTGGGCTGTTCTTTCTTCTTTTTCTTTCTCCTTTCCTATCTCCTCCAGCTTCTCAAATGTAGCACTGCCAAAAGTATCACCCAAGTTGGGGATAACATTACCTTCATGGTCAGTGTACTCTGGATAATGCTCAGCTATAACATCCTCAATCTCAATCTCATCAACATCCTGTAACTCCTCATCACTCAGTAAATCGACTTCTGGAGCATCTTTGACAATTTCATCAGGATTGAGTCAGAATATCTCAGCTAGCTGGTCAAATCATGAATGATTTCTCCTTCTTCGGGAGTGTAGTTCACTGACCTTCTGACTATCCCTTGCAAGTCAAGAATCATGGTAAGTTGAGTCTTGACTTGCTGAAGGGGAGCAACATCATATTCATCTGTTTGATTAAACATTATGACCTTTTAACACCATTGATCACCTTAGACGTGATCCTTTTAGTTTAAAACAGATTGATCACCTCAGACGTGATCCTTTTAATTTAAAACTGATTGTCACCTCAGACGTGACCCCTTTTAGTTAGTGATTCACAGAGTACATCCAGTTATATAGTCTGACGTCTAACCTACAAACGACTAAAAAATAGAAAATAACTTTGAAATTTAAAAGAAAACAAGACATATTTTTGTAGTTTAGGGTTTGAGCAGAACAACTTCAAGTTAATTTGATCATTTCTGGAATGATTCATTATGAAATCATGCAGATATATCAGAATCATTTGGGAACCCCCTTTTTAATATGCACTTTGATGCTAGATTCTTGTTTTGTCTGAGAGTCATTAGCACTTTCAAGAAATCATACTAGAGCTATAAGATGCACACAATGATCTTGACTTTCAAGAATTGCAGCCACGATGATTGTCAGTATGTTAGTCCACTTAAATCCATACACAGACTTTTGACTTACTTTGGTGATGAATTAGGTTTAATTATTTCCACAAGCATTTATGGATCTCACACTTATATGGTAATCAACATTCCTCAGGAGATTTTTGAGCGGTCTATGGGTATTGGACAAGAAGAGACTATTCTAAGAGCTTTCAAAGAGATGCCAAGCCTCAGGTTAGTGCCATCGCACAGGAGAGAGGCGCAAACAACAATGAATTCTAGAATATTTAGCTTATGCTTATCCTCAGGTCAGTGCCACCGCACAGCAGAGAGGCACACAACCTATCTTCTTGTTAGAGCATTTATTTTTCTTTTACACACAACGCACCAACAAAATTAGTCATTAGTTTGGTTGCTTTTAGCATTTTTTACACGTGCTTTGCTCATATTTATGGTCATCCGCACACATTTGTGGTGTTTATTTTGCTCCTCATCCCTTATTGGAAATACGTTGATTGTGATAAACAGGGATAATATGAGAACCCACAGCAAGTTGAACAAGTTAGTTTGAATTTTTAATTCACCAATGAAGTCTACTCATCTATTGTGTTGAATCTACCGATACATCATATAATGAACTAGCAACCTCTAGGTCTACTTTCTCTATGTTACCTCAGTAGCAAACTAGTTTAACTATCATTTTTCTTTAGTTGTGCTTAGACTTCTCAGAAATGTACTTCGAATTTCAGATTTTGAGCAAACTAGTTTTGAAGTCCCAACCAATTCGTTCCCTATGTACTATCACTTTCCATAAGCTTTGAATCAAAATCACATATTTGATTTCACTTCTTTCAACTAAATTGCCATCCCCTCGTTTTTTTAAGTAAATAAATACTGCAAATTAATACTAACCTAAGACTATTCTCCCCCTAAAATACTAAAACTGAAAATCTTTTTGTGTTTTTAGATTTTAATAGATAGAAAAATAAAATAAAATAAATACACTTGTCGGACTACGAACTTTCTTCTTCTTGAATCACAACACTTTTCTTTTTTCACGCCATTAACCTCTAAAAGATATAAAAACCTAGGTTTGTCAAAAGCTTTCGTGTAGAGGTCGGTGCGTTGAAAAACAATATTAATTTTAACAACATCGATTAATTGCTTTTCAAAACAGTCACATATAAAGTGATACTTAATACCGATGTGTTTAGTCTTAGGATGTTGGACCGGATTTTTGGTTACAACAATAGCAACAGAATTATCAACAAAAATAGGAGTGTTAGAAAATTGCAACTCGTAGTCGCGCATTTGCTGTTGAATCCAAATTATTTGTGAACAGCAACTAGCAGCAGCAACGTATTCAGCTTCATATGTTAACAGAGCAACTGAGGTCTGCTTCTTACACTACCAGGTGACTGACCGTCTACCAAAGAACTGACATCCCACTAATGTTGACTTGTAATTCATCTTGCAACCACCATAATCTGAGTCACTATACGCTGTAAGCTCAAAGTTATCGTCATGAGGATACCACAACCTGAGTGTTGGAGTACCCTTCAAATAATGAAAGATTCTTTTAACCCCGATGAGATTATTTACTTTTGGTTTTGCCTGCTATCTCGAGCAAAGACACGTGGCATACATGATATCAGGACACGAGGCTGTGAGATACATGAGAGATTCGATCATTCCTCTGTACATGGTGGCATCAACCAGATCACCATTTTCGTCGGGTGCCATATCATGGTTCGTGGCAAGTGGAGTTCCAGCTGCTGAAGCATTCTCCATGTCAAAGCTACTGAGGATATCTCCTACATACTTGGTCTGATGTAGGAAGATTTCCTTTGGTGTCTGATCCACCTGTAAGCCGAGAAAGAACTTCATCTCCCCCATGGCACTCATCTCAAACTCTGCTTTCATTAAATATTCGAATTCTTTACATAATTCTTTGTTTTTGGAACCGAAGATTATGTCATCAACATAAATCTGTACTAGTAGTAAATCGCCATCTTTTTCTTTGATGAACAATGTACAGTCAATCACTCCTCTGTGAAAACCGTGTTTCACAAGATGAGTTGAGAGTTTCTCATACCAGGCTCTAGGGGCTTCATGGAGCCCGTAAAGAGCCTTGTCCAGTTTGTAAACTCTATCTTGATGATAAGGATCCTTAAATCCTTCAGGTTGACTGACATAGACCGTCTCACGGATTTCACCATGAAGGAATGCACTCTTCACATCTAATTGATAAACTTTAATCTTCATGTAGGATGCATAGGCTAGAAATATACGTATTGCTTCCATTCTTGCCATTGGTGCAAACACTTCATTGTAATCTATGCCTTCGACTTGTCGAAATCCTTGAACAACAAATCGAGCCTTATTCCTGATTATGACCCCATGGTCATCTTTCTTGCACTTCAGCACCCATTTAGTGCCAATCACCTTAGCACCTTTTGGTTTGTCCACAGGGGTCCATACTCCTAACTTCTTGAACTGTAGGAGTTCTTCTTGCATTGAGCTGACCCATGCCTTATCGTTTAAGGCTTCACTCACATATTTTGGCTCAAATTGAGACATAAAACATCATCATGAAGATATCCCTTTTCCATTACCGATGCATAATCAGTTGAGTATAGCTAATTTCTGGTTGTACTCCCGATCGAACATCCCCAATGACATTGTCCAAGGGATGATACACATTTAGTCAAGATCCGGGAGTTATTGGAACAGCCACCTCATTATCCAGATTGTTAAACTCAGGTTTAGTCTCTGTAGCTGTTGGAGTGTGAGGTTCTAAAGTGTCAGAGGCATCAAGATTTGATGCTTGTGTACTTTCATGGTGGGAACCTGTTCCTCCGAGTCCACATTAGCAGTCTCAACTGCCTCATCATCAGATGAAGACTCACTTACTTCAAGGTCTCCCCCTGAAGGGCTAGAAGAATCATCTAATGGACCAGTTGATGTTGAGTCTGGTGGAGGAGTGTTAAGAAGGTCGTACATCATCCTAGCAGAAAGCTCATCATCAGTATAAAAAGACAGCGGATTGAAAGATTTAAAGAATCCATCATAGTCAAAGAAAAATGAGAGTCCTTTCCCAGCTGGGGGGTGCTGTATCTTTGAACATCCACAATGCACCACACTTCTACCTGACCCGTTGAGTTGTTGTAAACTCTCTTGTCTTGTATGTTGTATCCGAGAAAGATACCTTCTTTTGCCTTCTCGCTGAACTTCCCAGTCTGAGTCTTCTTCAACAATGTGCATGGTGCACCAAACGATTCTAGATACTCCAAGTTAGGTTTACGTCACTGGAGTAGTTCATAATATGTTTTCCCATGTCGTTTGAACACTAAGACTCGATTGAGCATGTAACAAGCATTCGCCACTACCTCATTCCAGAATTGAATAGGCAGTTTCAAGTCAGCTAGCATTGTTCCGGCAATCTCTATCAAACTTCGATTCTTCCTTTCAGCTATGCCGTTCATCTATGGAGTGTAGGTAGAGGTGAATTGATGAACAATTCCTTTTTCTTTATAGTATGCCTCCATCCACTGATTCTTGAATTTTGTGTTGTTGTCTGATCGAATCTGCCTAACTTTCAGCTTGTAAAGTGATTCCAATGTAGTTACCAGATGTTTGAATGATTCAAAAGTTTCTGATTTGGCTTTTAGAAACATCACCCAAGAGAATCTTAAGTAATCATCTGTTACTACAAAGCAATATAGATCTCCAGCAATGCTCTTTGTGCTGACAGGGCCAAACAAATCCATGTGCAGAAGCTCGAGAGGCATATCTATATAATTAACTTTCTTTACTTTGTGAGCCTTCTTGGTCTATTTCCCTTTCTTACATGCAATGCAGAAGTCTGGAAGCTAGAAGTTCTTGACATTTACACCATTCACTAGATTATTCTGAATTAAATGATTCATCTTCCTAAGATTGATGTGTCCCATTCTTCTATGCCACGAGACTGAGTCCCTCTCAGTTGCCTTTGACAAGAAGCATTGAACCGTGTGATCAGTTGTGGATGCTTTTGATAGATCCAAGACATACAAGTTGTTATATCTTGAAGCAGACATAAGAACCTTATCCTCCTCAATCACATCATCCTTCTTCAAAATGTAGCACTTCGTGTTGTCAAATACAACCTTAAAACCTTTGTCACAGATTTGGGAGACTGAAAGTAAGTTGTTAAGTAGTTGTTGAACGTAGTTGACCTTGTCAAACTTTTCTTTCTCATTTCCCACTTCGTCTTGTGCTGTGATGTAACATCCTTTGTTCCCAGCAAATAAAACATGTCCCCCTTTGATTTGTTTGATGTTGAAAAGGAGGGACGAATTCCCTATCATGTGTCTGGATGCCCCACTATTAATAATCCAGGTATTAGTGATAGCGTTGTAGCGGACACCCTGTGAGGATTCAGTTGAATAAGCTATCAAAGCAGAGGTAGACTCTTCTATTGTTGGAGCTTTTGAACTTGTTTCTCTGAGCTCTTCCTCAACCAAGTGATTTACCACGTTCACAGCTTCTTTGGTATCTGACATCGCTTGCTCCGCTGCAATCTCACCTTCACTGGCAGACCCATCATCCAATGCTTCGACAAAGGCAATGTTTGATTCTCCAGGAGAGACAAATCGGAAGGACTAGTCTTGTCCTTCATCACCTTGAGCAGTTGGTGCCTTAGTCTCTTTACTTGAAGAACTAGTTCTAACCATATCTTTGTCTTGACGGTTGAAAGTAGGAAATGGGTTACCATTTCCAGTTTTCTTCGGCTTCACACATTCACGTTTAAAATGCCACTTTTCACCACAGTTGAAGCAGGTGCCCTTGGTTTTGTCCAAACCAAACATCATATCTTTCGTGACTACTAGATTCTGCCCCGTCTTCTTGACAAAATTTTTAGCTCTTCTAATTGCACTTGCTAGATCCCAGATGATGTCCATTGTTTCCAGCTCGTTCTCGTCAACTTGCTCTTAGTCTTCATCTGCAAGATGACCATTTCCAATCTTCCCAGCAACTAAACCATCATAGGATTGAACCACTGCTGCTAGAAGATCCATATGCTCCTTTGCAACTTCCACTGTGATATTACCGAGATTCTCGGTCTTCAACTTCGTAGTATTGGCTTCAGGTACTATGCATTGGTTGAAGATGACCCTGATGTTTCCGGTCCTGAAGCAGTGGTTTGGGAAGGAGCCGTGGAACTAGACATGAAAGCTGTTTGTAATAGTGCTCCTGAACCACTTGGAGTAGGAACTGAGTTGTAGAGTGAAGGATTTTGAACGTTGGATCCTTTCTTTGACTTGTACTTCATCCTCAGTTCTTCCTCTCTTAACTTCAAGATGAAGTCATTTATGTCTAACGTCGCAAGAATGTCGTTCTGTCTCAGGTTAGACACAAATGAGTCCCATTTCTTAGGCAAACCATCAACAAAGCTTGAAACTCTATCTTCCATTGAGGTGGTTACGCCATGAGTGTGCAGCTCACTTATTAGATGATAGAATCTGTCAATAATATCATCTAAGCTCTCGTTTCATATCGAAGAGAAGTTATCGAACTCCTTCTTGAGAGCCTTAGCCTTCAGTGCCTTTAATGTCGTGTTTCCATCATATCTCTTCTCTAATGCCTCCCATAGCTTTTTGGCATGCTTGTTCTCAGAAAACTGATGAAAGATGTCTTTTAGGATTGACTGAGTCAACAGGGCATAAACTTTCTTCTCAGCATTGAAGAGTATCTTCTGAGCTTCGATCATTCCTCCCAACGTCAACTTGACTCCATTTGCACTGACTGGTACCGGGTAACTAGTCTCTACAGAAGTCCATAGATTTGGATCCACTCCATTTAGGTAAATCTCAAACTGCTGTTTCCGTTGAGGATATTCGTCTGATGTTAACAGCTTTGGCGGTTTATTGTGATTACCAATCTCATTCTCCAGAAGTAGTAGGTTCTGGATGCGTGAGTCCTTTCCTACAGTAAACGTAGCAAACTGATCTTCCATTTCTATAAACTTTGTACTTGGAGAACAACACAGCTTCAATCGTGTGAATGGACAATAAGTATGGATCACTCGTGCGAATGAACTATGAGTATGGATCACTCGTGCGAATGAAGAGTGCGAATGAATTCAATCGTGCGATTGGATTCAGTCGTACGTATGAACAAGCCGAATGGAATCAAACAACTGAAGTTGTTCAGTCGTGCGAATGAGCAGTGCGACTGAGTTCAGTCGTGCGAATGGAGTGAACGAATGAGGTCAGTCGTACGAATGAGCTAGTCGTACGACTAAAGGCTGCTGTTTTTGCAAAATCGAAGATTTTGACACTTAGACACAAAATGCGATTTTTCTAAGAACCCTAATCAGCCGTATAGTGAAAAATCACAACTTTCACGCCTGAAAACGTCGAAAACACCTGTTGAAGCAAACATGGTGACTCTTTTGATTAAAACGTAGGCTTTGACACCAAACCTAATTGAATCAAACACAAAATCAAGAGCGAAAGCTCTGATACCACTTGCTAGAGGACCGTGTACGTATGGAGTACTAACTGATTCTGCGTTATACCGGATCAAATAGTGCGGAATCCTATTTGATTGGTGATCCAAGCAGTGAAAACGATTACCCGATCGATATAAGATTGAACTAAAACATTAAGAATGAATAGGAATCGATCAAGAACGAACTATGAACTTGGATAGGACATTTGGGACGCTCTAGACGGCTAGGATTTATGTGTATGCGTAATATCTCTTCAAGTGTTCTGTGTTTCCACGAATTAGGTGGTATTAATAGTTATCGGTTTCCATTCGTACGACTGAACCATTAGCATGGTTCAGTCGTGCGGCATAATCATGCGATTGAGTCATACGCACAACTGAAGGTTCAGTCGTGCGACTAAGTCAATCTTATGTCTCAATCATACGAATGATCCAGTCTCCTGGTTCAGTCATACGACTGGAAAGCATGATGTATTCATACGTATGATCCATAAGTATGGGCCATTAGCATGAATACTCATCCGACTATGTTGAACACACTTCTAAGTCAATAATGGTTGAGTAATGTGTTCAACATAATCGAATGAGTATTCATGTCGTGAAAAAAAACTAGTGAACGAACCAGGTTTCGTCCGTGACGACGATTGGTTAAAAGTTATGCGTTAGAGATATAATAAGTTAACTATATAAGTATATATTAGTCAAATTAAAAGTTATTATTCTGTTTGAACTTAGGTTGAAGAATCAACTATAGAACAAAAAACAGAATATGCCTGCTTCCAACCCACGTCGAGTTAACTAAACAACAAGAAACAGAATACACCCTCTACCAAACGACGTCGCATCAAGGGCGGTTGGTTACTTGTCAACTAATACCAAAAAAGCTGTTTGGTTGTACGTTACGCTTGTTCACTTGTACCATCATCCTCAATTCATGGGGGGACACATAACACCCGGCGCACGTCAGCCACCTGCGCCGCACGAAACTTCCACCACGTGAAGAGGATACAGTTGTACGATACGCTTGTTCACTTGTACGTCACGTTACCTTACATCGGGAAGGGGGTGGGAGGGCAAAGCGCACACGGCGCACGACAGCAAGTAGCAGAAGCAAATGGCGCATATAGTATATTATATTATTATTATTATTATATTATTGTTTATTTGAAAGTTATTATTAATATTAATTAATATTAAAATAATAATATGGATACATGTAAATACCGGAAAACAACAGCATCCTCCATTGAATATCACACAAGTGCGTCTCTCTCCACCACCATCATTATCATCATCACCAACACGACGTCGTTCTTTGCTTCTTCTCTGTTCCTCATCGGTTCTTCTTTCTGGTAATCTGATCACTTTGCGTATGTTATGATGTGTTTACGTTATCGGATTTAAAATGTATGTGTGTATGATTTGATTGTATTCTGTTTTGCTGTTTTGATGTTGAAGTATGTGTTTATGATGTTTATGAACTTTGATCTGAAGGTTTCTGGAATCTGTTGCTGTTTGTTGTATATTTGTGCGTTTTGATGAGAATTACACGTTGAAATGTCGATTTTTGTATGTGGTTTGTTTATTAGAAATTTTTTTTGATGAAAGTTGGAAGAGGTTGGGATCTGCAATATTACTGATGAAATTGCGTATTCTATTTCTAAATCATTGTTTGATGCGATTTAGTGATGTATTTCATGAACAGAAATGTTTTAGTCTGTTAATAAGCTAATTTTCGAAGATTTTAGGGGTTTGGTTGGTTGATAATGAACCATTTCAGTGCTTCATTGTTTGTTGTGATTCAGTGACGTATTTCATGAATAGAAATGTTTATAGGATGTTTTAATTTGTTAATAAGCTAATTTCAGAAGATTCTAGGGGTTTGGTTGGTTCATAATAAGTCAATTTTATTGTTTCATTGTTTGATGTGATTTAGTGACTTATTCCGTGAACAGAAATGTTTATAGGATGTTTTAATTTGTTAATAAGCTAATTTCAGAAGACTTTAGAGGTTTACGTTGGTTGATAATAGATTTTAATTAAAATGCTATATTCTATTGACTGTGTTTAGATGAGTTAATAAGTGAATAATTGGATATGGAGATTGTGTTCTTGTCCTTTTTCATAATGCAAGTTCTTTGCATGCTATATTCTAGTGCTTTCATTAGATCTTTAGTTTGACATATTGTTGTACATAAGTGATTGCTATAATGTTAACAACAGAAGGATTATTCGGTATTTGGAAATTATCCTGATAATTCTAGTTTATCTATGGTTTGCAGAAATGAATTCGAGTGCTAGTGAAGGTTTATATCCTCTGCATCGCTCAAAAACCATTCATCTGGTATGTTTTCATTTTCTCAATTTTTAGATTGTCTTTATTCCCTGGTGTATGCTGATGGATTTTGGTTATTGTCACTTTTGTGTGTTTATGTTACTAGGTGAGGCATGCTCAAGGAATTCACAATGTTGCAGGAGAGAAGGACCACAGTGCATATATGTTGGAGGAATTGTTTGATGCACATCTTACCCCTCTTGGATGGAAACAGGTTAGGAATTGTTTATGTTACTACTGATTGGGTTGGATTTTGTAGTTTTTACCCTTGGTAAAAGATGATGGGTTGGATCATTTGAAGTAGCAGTTGAAACTAACAGGTTCTGATTAACCAGAAACTTGTCCAAAATATTAAAATAAAGTCGTTCTTAATGCTTATAAAACAATATTAATTAAGGTAATAGTATAAGTTCTTGATTAAAACTGATGTAGGTTGTATGCTATAAAAATAGACTTGAGAGACTTTCAATCTGTTTGAGTTGTTTCACTTTTAGCTAACTTTGTGTATCTGATCCGTATAAGATATAAATATAAATAAAAAAACACCCCTAATCAACCATCAACAAGTAAATGGGTCAAAGTTGCCACCTCTAGTGGCATTATGAAAGAGTTTGTGTTGCTTAAGTCTTTTAAGCAAAATGACGTATGCAGTAGGTGATGAATAGGGTTGATACTTGATCTGAATATTTAATTGATTACATAAACGAGAACCAATTAGGAGAGAATTATAATAACATGTAACACAACTGCAGTACTTCCAACCCTTTATTGAAGGACCAAACCTTAAAACAAACATCAAGTTAATCATGTTTTTGTTCAGGTAGGCATATATGTGAAACGAGATACTGCTATTTTACAAAGTTTATTATGTTATAAACTTTGCAGTTTCATCTGCAATACCTACATATTGACTTTGACATGTCCAACAGGTAGATAATCTCCGGAAGCATGTTCGTGCATCTGGTCTTTCAAAAAGTATTGAATTGGTTGTAGTGTCACCTTTGCTCAGGTACTTTCTCTCAGTTCTTGTGAATAAGAATGAGGTTTATTGTTGATTATCCTTGTCATGGCATATTATTTTTCTTATGAGGCAATTCTGATCCTATGACTCGTGAATGGCTCAATTTGAGTTGTCTTCTATGTCAACTGGTTCAATTATAAAATATATATATATATACATATATATATATATATATATATATATATATATATATATATATATTAGCTGAAAGGGAACAAGTATGAAAGTGACCTAAAGTATATTTATGTGATGCAACCTCCCATATTTTAAATTGAATGAGTTAGGTTATTATTGTTATGATATTATTTCTTTATTTATAATATATTTATTATTTATTAATTATAGTTTTAGAAAATGGACAGGATTACTAAAAGTTTACATGTGAACCCGTTTTGACCTGTTATCCAACTTGCTAACCTACCCTTCTTGCCACCTTGGCTCTAAGATTAATTTACTGCATATTATTAGATGATTATACCATGCTCTGAAAGGCTAGAAGCGCTAACTGTTGTACTTGTAGGACTATGCAAACAGCAGTTGGTGCTTTTGGAAGTGAAGCTTCTGCTGATGAGATTGATGTGCCTCCACTAATGGCAGAAAATACGGGCAGTAGTAACCGACCTGCAATTTCAAGCTTAAATTGTCCTCCATTCATTGCTATGGAGCTTTGTAGAGAGCATTTGGTATGTATCTTACATTTCTAGCACACTGATATTAGAAAAAATAGGGTCTCTATGAAATGGATAGTTGCTAATATAGAAAGTGATAGATTTGGGCTATATTTTTGAATTATGTGTTACATGTATTTGATTCCTGATGTTAAGGTCGAAATATAGGAATAGCACATGTAGAAGGGGGAAATGTTTCAGTACCATGACTGGAGATAAGCTGGAAACATAGTAAGAATGCATTTTTTTTAGAAAGGACATTTATGAAAAAATGTTCAAATTGAGATATACTTTTTTAATAACAGGTCAAACTGAAATATAGAAACAAACGGGTGGAACAATTTAAAAGTTGCTAGTAAAGTGTTACCTCGTAATCTTTTTTTTCTTTAATTTGTTTTCATGATTATATATTATATATTGATTATTTATGAAATTAAAAGAATATAGGAAAATTTGAAAGGGTGGGTCAACCTGCCTGGCCCTTATCTGATACACAAAAATTGAATCTGTTTTGAGTCATTAACCAACCTGCTTGACCTGCCCATTGCAATTCATGTAGGGTGTTCATCCGTGTGACAGGAGGAGAAGTATGAGTGAATACAAACCCATGTTCCCAGCCATTGATTTTTCTTTGGTAAGTAGTAGCTTTCACAATTCTTACACTGGTTTTGAAGTTACTCAATATAAAATACACTCTCTCTTCGTATATTGTCTCGTCCATTCTAAAGTTTAAACTACAATTTAGTTTCAAGATCAATTTGCCTGCTAAAATATACTGTTTGTTTTATGTTTTATTCAGATAGAAAATGATGGTGATGTTTTGTGGACTGCTGATACTAGAGAAAAGAATGAAGACGTTGCAGCCAGGGGAAGAAGTTTATGAAATGGTGACTTTTATTCTACTTCTTTAAAGTTACTAAGATTGAGAATTCAAAGTCTGGCTGGCATGATTGGGTGTTTGAACATGCGTTTTGAAAGTGATGCTTCATTTTGAATAATCAAAGCTAGATGACTGGCTGTAATAAAACAGACCTTGTTTGGACGTGCTTTTTATTGTTCAAAGTTGCTATGTAAATGACTTAAGAGGACCTTTTTTTTGTGAAAAGAAGATACATTTCTTCTGAGATGGACTTCAATTATGTGGAATTGGTTAAAGGAGTAATTAGGTAATTTTATTTTTACCATTTGATAATCAGTTCTGTTATGGGTAGTAAGAAACTGATTATTTGACACCCTAAGGAACAGATTAAAAGCACAATCTGTTATTCTTTATCAACTAAAAGCTGATCAGTTTTTAAATGCAAATCATAACCCCTCCTATATTATTTTTAGATTATCTAAATATATTTAGATAATATATATTATCTAATATATATTATCTAAAAGCTGATCAGTTTTTAAATGCAAATCATAACCCCTCCTATATTATTTTTAGGTGAAGTAATACATCACCTCAATACCCTGTCTCACAGTCTCACACACTTAGTTTTCACCTAATACTTATGCAGGTTGTTGACACGTGAAGAGAAGGAGATTGCAGTTGTTACTCACAGTGGTTTCTTGTTTCATACACTTAATGCATATGGAGATGATTGCCATCCCACATTGAAGAAAGAAATGTCCAAACAGTAAGTCAGATTATTTTATCAGTTGCTACACACCACAAACTTAGCAATTTGATTATAAATGTTCTACTTCTGGCTATAAATCTGAAATAGTCTTTCAAAGGTGAAAAATGTGTGGGACAGGTCAGAACGTGTACATTTGTATTGACTGAAATGGATGGGGTCAGGTTGACACAATTACACGAAAGGATTTTTTAAATCATTTATGTGCCACAAATTTTCACTAATAATCTAATTGCCCGAAATAAAACAATTTAGGAGGTTTTGTTTATTAACAAAATGGATCACTTTTGACTCGTTTGACCTATTCGACTCATTTCCTTTTAGTTAATCTTTTTATCCTCATCTATCTGACCTGTTAGAGGTAAACGATAACCTTAGGCGACCCGTCTTGAACTAAATGGGTCGAAAGTGCTGCACCTATGCTAGATATCTGATGCAAACCACCCTTCAAACTTTTTGACAACCAATGACTAACTCCCTTTCTTGGAATTGTGTTGTAATCAGCTTCAAAAACTGCGAGCTTCGTTCAATGGTCATTGTTGATCAAGGGTAAGCAAGCAAACATATATCATTCCATAATTTGAAATACATGTGTTTTTTATTTCTTTTTTATATGAAAATAGTTTCACTAATCACATCTTGTATTCTACAGCATGATAGGATCAAACACTTCAACGACCGACTTTCCTGGGAAGATTCCTAGTGGTGCTGATGTCGCGAGTGATGCTGTTTAGTAGAGAATCATATCAACATTATGCTCTTCTGACTGCAAATTTACTGATGTCGTTTGCATTCAACATTCCTATTAAATTTCCAGAAGGAAATTAGACAATTAGATGCTAGACAGGTATTGGATTCGAAATCATCATAAACGTTATGAAATACTTGCAACTATGACGCATGACGTTAAGAAATTATATTCTATCATATATCGACTTACGTATTGCTTTTATTCCGTGAAAACTTCCGTTACAATTCTCTTAGTGTTCACTCTGATCGTGTTAAGTTAAAAGCAGGCAGGCATTATCAACTGGTAAGGGTTTTAAAAAATATACAAATCCTAGAATCAAATTCGAAAATCCAAAAAATCGGATTCAGATATTGATATTAATTTTCGGATATTCAGATTTTTGATTTTCGAAAAATATTTGTGTTACTTTTTTAAATGTCAGTTTTTTTTATTTTAGGTTGGGACTTTTTAGTGTATCTTGAGACTTTTTCAATGTGTATTGGTATTTTGAATATTTTTTATAATAGTATCTAATTATTGCAATAAATACAATAATAATAAATAAAAGATGAAGTTTGGATATTTGAATCACTAGTATGTATCTCAAATTTTGGATATCTGAAATGCGGATATGAATACTGATAGTTATTTCTACTATCCGAAAATTTTAAATATCTGAAAAATTTCGGATGACGAAATTTTCAGATATCTGAGACTTTAAACACCTCTAACAACAGGGTTATTTGAAAACAGAGATTTGAGAGGTAATTTGTTGTTGACAGGTATATGGAAAAAATGAGTCGAATATGTCAATTGTTATTTCAGTAAAACAAATCGTGAGTTCATTTGATTAGTTAAGATAAATGGGTTGCACATGGGGCTGCAAACGAACTGAATATTTAGCGAACAGTTCGTGAATTGTTCGGCGGAAAGTTCGTTTATGTTCGTTCGTTTAGTAGATGAACGAACACGAACAAAAAATTTTTGTTCGTTTAGTTAAACGAACAAACACGAACACTAGCCGTGTTCGTTCATTTATGTTCGTGAACGTTCGATAATGCGTTCGTTAATGTTCGTTCATGAACGTTCGATAAAGTGTTCGTTTATGTTCGTTAAGGTGTCTGTTTATATTCTTAATTATTGTTTCAGTTATTTTTATGACTATTATATAATGTGTTTTTTGATATTAACTACTTATTTATTTTTGATTAAATTTGTGTAATCTTTGTAATAAAAAATATGAATTTTATTCTAAAATAAATTTATAATAATTTGTATTCGTTTATGTTTATGAACTTTTTTGTGTTCGTCATATTCATGAACAGTTGTTTGTGTTCGTTTGCTTTTATTTGTGTTCACTTACGTTCGGTAAGTGTTCGTGAACAGTTCATGAACATGCTCAATTTCTTAATGAACGAACATGAACAAGAAAAATCTCGTTCGGTAAGTGTTTGTAAACAGTTCATGAATACGTTTATTTCTTAACGAACGAACACGAACAAGACATTGTTCGTGTTCGTTCGGTTCGTTTGCAGCCCTAGTTGCATAAGGTTTGTTCAGATTACACGATTTGAAGGGAGTTCGGGTTAAGGGTAGTAAAATAAATGTGAGTTATGTTTGTGTTCATAATTCAAACTATGAACCTGATATGATTGCTACACCGGTAATTATATATCTTATTTAAAATGGATGATGATGAATATTAAACTTGTCAATTAAAAATAGACGATGAATAGTAGACTTGTCCAACGGGGACCTGCCATCCAATGAGGACAATTTATCATTGTATTTTTGTTCTAGCCAATCTCAATATTGGTTTTTTCAATTGATTGTTATTTCAAGTATTGCTCACGAGTCATTGCTCTTTTTATGTTTGGATGTGCCTCAAATAATATATATATATATATATATATTTCTTTTTACATAGCTTACGACCATATGAGTTGCCCTAAATCAATTAGTTATGAAATACTATCAACTATATGTGCTATTAATATCTTTAACTATTATTCGTTAATATATGATATTTCCGTGTTTTCCATCTAGAGTATATTTGTGTTTATCGATTAGTTTAAATAATTATCAAATACATAAACTAAATAGTAGGTTAGCAGAGTTGTTCATGGCCCTCTCCACTTTTCAGGCCACCCGGGTTCATGAAATGTTACAACCATCCATTAAATGGTTTGATATTTATATAATACTAATTATTAAATTTGTATGCATAATAGTGTTGTAGATATGCTTAAGTGTATTTTACATATGCTTTGTTTCTTAGTTTTAACGTAATTAAAGCTTCAAAAGACTAAAATTTCCAGTTTAAATATGAGGATATTAAATTAAATAATAAAATATAAAAAGATGAACAAACATAAACAAACGAGCTTGTTATGCATAATAGTGTTGTAAATATGCTTAAGTATATTTTACATATGTTTTGTTTCTTAGTTTTAACGTAATTCAAGCTTCAAAAGACTAAGATTTCCATTTTAAATATTAGGGTAATAAATTATAATAAAATATAAAAAAGATGAACAAACATAAACAAATGAGCATGAACGGACTTAAATGAACATACATAAACATATTACTAAGTGTTCGCAAACAAAATTAAACTAACTTAAGATGTGTACTTTCGTTCATTTATTTAATTGGAAAGATTTTTTTTTCTTTTTCTTGTTCATGTTCATTCATTTAACAAATTAAATGAACTTTTCATCCAACGTGTATACTTTGCTGAACATCTGGCTCATTTACAGTGCTAGTTTCGAAACTCGGCCAGTTATTAAGTGAGAACTTAATCAGCCAAATTTTTTTTAAGATAAAATAGAAAATCACCTTACTAGCATGGCTTTGAACATAAAATTATCAATAATTAAATCACAACTATCATCTTAGAAACACACATTCAAACACCCTTTAAGTGAAACTTGATCAGTTGGTTTCTTATAGTGAAGTTGAAAGGTCTACATGCTTTTACAATCTTGAAAGATTTCTATAGGATGTGGTATCCCAGTTTTGATTTATTGATGAGTTATAAGCAAGTTTAACTATTAAGCGAATTTTTTTTAGACAGGATTTTTTTGAAAATAAAGTTGACAAGAGGGAATTTCTCGTTGAAAGATAACTTAAGAGGAACCCGCTCCTGGCAAGGGCGGATTCTGCATTACTTTGACTCTGCCAGTAGACAATGCATGTGATGATGTGATGTAATGATTGATTTATGGAAAACTCACATTTGGCAAGGGCGGGTTCTCAAACGCATGTCGTCCACACATTTAACCTACTCACTCACCGATTATATTTATAACTCAATCGGATTCACTCAAATTTTCATGCTAAATTTAATTCACACTTTAAAAAAACCTAATTATTATTATGTCTCGGCCTTATTTTCTACAAATATATTGGGGTGGTGATACTTTATTCGAAAATAAAAATATCATATGTGATGTTTCTATTAGAAGTTCAACTATTATTCTTCGTAATAGAGTTTCATAAGAAGAGTTTGTAGATTTGATTTATAATCATCTTCAAGTTTAAAAAATGTATTATAATTTGAAATTAAAATTATATTACTCATATGCTGATTTCTCTCAAAGTTTTGAAATTTCCAGTGACTCAAGTCCAGATGTTTTGTATTATTTGAGAGAAAATGTTGAAATTTTTCGAGGAAATGTTTATGTTAACATTGAGCCAAAAATTTATTTACAACAATCCAATTATATGGATCTCTTACGCGGTTTCTCTGTATCTCAAGCACCCGATCCGTCAAGCAGTTCTTATCATCAAGGCAATGTAAGATCGCATGATTATCAAGCCAGTCTGTCAACCAATTCTCATCATCAAGTCGATGATGATAACAAAGGTTTTGATAAGTCGGGTGATGGTCGTTTAGACGGCAGTGAAAATACTGAACTCATTCCATCACAAGAAGAATCTAGTGATAATGACAACAACAATTATGGAGTTTCAAACAATTATAATTCTGGTGTTAATTCAGGATCTTACGGGGAAGTGAACTATTATAAAGATCCTCAAGAGTTAAAAGATTATGAAGTGTTGATTTTGATGATGAAGACCATATGGATATATGGAATAAAGAGTCAAAAGAAATTTGTGTTGGAATGTATTTTAAATCGAAAGATGAAGTGATGCATGCAGTGCGGTTATGGAATCTTGCACGTAACAAAGAGGTTGTAGTAGTTGAAAGTAAACATACAAGATGTAGAGTAAAGTGCTACAGCACTAGCCCTAATTACAACAATAATCTTCATAGTGGTCCTCCATGTTCATGGTATGTTTATGCTTCCAAGAACCATGATCATCACATGTGGAGAATTTCAAGATGGTTGAATGCCCACAACTGCTTTGGTACTGTTATTGGTAACAATAATAGAAGTTTCAAATATAGAGATATTGTTACCCGTATCATCCATTTCATTCGTCAAGTTATTGTTTTTCCCATCAAGCAAATTCAAGCGCATTTGAAAGGCAAGTTGAATGTTGATGTTTCATATAATAAAGTCAGGCGAGCTATTAAAGCTACTATTGAGAATATTTATGGTAGCTGGGACAGTAACTTTGAGGAATTACCTATGTATATCAATGCATTACAAGAGAAGAACCATGTTATCGTAGAATGGTTACATCATCCGACCAGTACATCTGCTTATTACATATTTAAATATGTGTTCCGGGCTTTCGGTCCAATAATTAAAGCGTTCAGATATTGTCAGCCTGTGATATCTGTTGACGGCACTTTCTTGAAAGGTTCTTACCATGGTAAAATGTTAATTGCAGTTGCAAAAAATGCAAACAACTACGTAATGCTTATAGCTTATGTAGTGTACACTTCATTAGTAACTAAATTAAGCCGAGATGCTCATGCTTGAACAAAGATATTATGATGTTGTAACCGGTTTTTATTTCTACCACCTTTACAAGCAGTCAAATGTAGATTTATGTGTTGCTCCCGGGTTAGAAACACACTTGTAGGGATTGGTTGAATCATTCCAAACTGTCTTAAAACCCTACTTGAAATGTGAGGCTCAACAACTTCCCAACATATAAGGCATGTGTCACTTCTCCAGCTTTGATGTCCACTTGTACAATTATCAAGTAGAAGGTGGATAAATTATCACAAGGCCCCCATCTCTCCACCAAAGTTGAGATAAGAGCACAATCAAGTTTGCGATAACCACACTCGATCACACCCGCAAAACCAACCAACCTTATATATCTCATAATATTTTAGGGATAGGCACTTCATCAATATAGTCCCAAAAAGCTTTATCACCTCGTCTAACACGTAAAATTCTTTCATCACTCTCTGGATCTCGAAAATAATAATCAGCTCTATGTTGACCATTTAAAAATAACAAATTATTATTTAGTGGACCTGGTGTAATTCTCCAGATCCTTTTGATTTTCAAAATGAAGTGTGAAATTATAGAAAAATAAGTTCGAAAATAGTGAGAAATAAGATTCAGAAGGCTTTGAATGAACTGTTTGGTGTTTCATGTTAAAAATAATGAAAGGTTGATGAACAAATTGTTAGAGTGGGTAGGTTGATGAATAAATGATGTTAGGTTGGAAATCAATTCGGTCAAAAAAGCCAGAACCCACCCTTGGCAGGGGCGTTAGTTGGATTGGATGGTGTAGGCGTAGTGAAGAACCCGCCCTTGCAGGGGCGTGGTCTCCCTTTCTACAAGGTGGTGTCATATTGATGGGTGGTATCACATTAACTAAAAAACAAACAAAGTGATGTTTCAAGGTCCAGAACCCGCCCCTGCTAGGGGCGGGTACCCCTAATGTCAAATTCATCCGAGGTTTTCCCCCCTTATCAACATCATTTCCAAAAAAGTCCCATTTTCAAAAAAATTCCTATCAAGATGGTCTCAACTCGAACTAGAAAATGAAAATATTAAAACCACAAGCCAAATTGTTATTAACTAGTACTACAGAAAGCGGTTTGTACCTGGTTTAAGTTTTAAAAGGAATAGATGGTTTGTAACCGGATAAAAAAACATTATTAAAAATATATAATAAAATAATAACGACACTCTCATTATTCATAGGAAATAATTTAGTACAATACGATATACAAAATGAATAAAAAATTAATATGAACTAGAATTTATGAAAAAAACTTGATTCAAGTCGGTGTCTTTAGTGGGGTACTTAAATAATGTCTTTTTGTAGATCCTTAACACAAGCCCTAAGAACATTGTGTCTTCAACTTTGTTCTTGACCAACAATGAGCAGACAAAATCGTTGATGTTTGTGGTTGAGACACGTATACAATACACTTCTGTAGAGAATATGCATAGAGGCTGAAGCAACCAAAATCTTTCTGCATGCATGCTACACAAGTACTGAACAAGAATGCCTCGAAAGTTTCACACATGCAACAGAAATATTTTAAGTGTGAAATCTTCCGAAGCCAAGACCAATATCTTTCGAAGCTAAAGATGAAGTCTTCTGAAGCTTCAAAGACAAAGTCTTCCGAAGCTCCACACTTGAAGACAGATTTCTTCCGAAGACTTTTAGTAACATGCTTTATCTGATGTATTTTTTCATAAAGCTGGACACCTTTCCGCTGCATCTCTGTAAAGTCACCAACTTACATGAGTTGGTGAAAAGGTCCATGCTTTTGGTAACTGTACATTGAGGTCTTGAGTCTGTAACTTTCTACTTCATGTACTTTATCCTTTTTGTAATAGATAAGGATGTGAGCTATGGCATGTCATAGTCACAAAGTCAAAAAGGCAATCTGCCTTTTTGACTCTACAATTGATTTTGTTTGAGTCTAGTCAATTGTATCCAGTTGGCTTTCATAGTATGGCCAGCTGTAGGATGTAGTATAAGTATCTCATGTTCTTGTAACTTTATTGATATGCTTTGTAGCACTTGTAATAGAACATAAAGAAAGCAATATACTGAATTCTTGAAAACCATATACTTGTGCTCTTGTGTTCTATCTCTTACATTACTTGTGTTCTTAGTGTCTTTCTTGTGGTTAATCCAGTTTACTGTTTGTTTAAGTTTGATTAATCTCCTCTTTTTGTCGTTGTGTTGTAAGTGACCCCCTTCACCGGTCCTGCATTTGGTATCAGAGCATTCCAGGCTCTTGATATAAGATCTCACCATCTTAAGATCCCTCACTCACACAAATGCTAAACTTTTCAAATGGTAGCCATTTCCAAGACTGATATGGAAACTGGAACCATGAACAAGTCCCCACTGATCACTCTTGATGACTTTGATACCTGGTTCCTGAGAATGGAAGGTTTCATCAGGTCTCTGGACTTAAGAATATGAGAGTCTGTTGAGAATGGACCTTACATACCTAGCACCCCCTCTGCTACTGGTGCTGGTATGATCCCTAAGGCTGTGGAAAACTACTCTGATGAAGATAGGAAGAGAGTAGAGATTGATAGAAAAGCCATGACAGCCCTTCAGACTGCTCTTCCAAACTCTATATACAGAGGTTTCAAGAAATGCAAAACAGCTAAGCAGTTGTGGGATGCATTGAAACTGATGTATGAGGGTTCCTCTGAAGCTAATGAGAACAAGAAGGATCTTCTAAAGCAGTAGTTTGAAAACTTCACCTTCAAAATAGGTGAAACCATGACTTAGAAATACTTCAGGTATGTTGAGATTGTAGATACCCTTGTGTATGGAGGAGTTCCTCTTGAGAACAGGGACATTGTAAGGAAGTTCATGTCCTCACTTCCTAGGCAGTGGATACACTACTGTGTGGTGATCAAGAGGACTGAGAATCCAAAAACTCTTACTCTGACAGAGTTATATGGGATTCTCAGTGGCTAGCAGATAGAGATGAACATGCAAGGTTCATCTGGCAACTCTAACAATCAAATGGGTTCAGCCATGCATGTGGTTGAAAGGGATAGCATAGAACCCCAACATCATCTCATATGCTACCCTGACAACTCACCTAAGGGTCCTTTCATCACCTTCCCAGAGACACCAAGGGAGAACTACACCCAAGGAAGTCCATTCCAAGAGACAAGTTCTTCTCAACCTTTGTGTCTTCTGATGAAAGTTGTGGCAACTTTTTGTTCACCCTTGAAGACCTGAACTGTATCCATCCAGATGATCTGGAGTATATGGAGATAGTCCGGCAGATGGCTCTTCTCACTCATAGAGCCAAGAAGTTCTACAAGCGGACTGGAAGGAAGTTCCCAAGCAATGCAACCAGTGGAAAGTTTAGCCTGGACAAAGGCAAAGTCAAGTGTTACAACTGTAACTTGATGGGCAACTTTGCTAGTGAGTGTAAGGCACCTAGAACAAATGGTGGCCAAACACAGTCCAGACCCAACTACACTGACCAAGCTCCCTAGAATGAGAAGCCAAGCAGTAGGCTGCTGTTGCTGTTGAAGAAGGAGGCTTTGACTGGAGCTTTCAGGTGGAAGATGCTTCTCCAAATCAAGCATTGATGGCAGATAATGATGAAGCCAAGGTATTGAAACATCTCTGTACCCCTAAATGCATTGCTAAAGTAAATAGATAAGGTCCTATAACTTGGAGATGAGATCTGATCTTGAGTCCTTAAACATTTTAAAAGCTAATTTTAGAAAGTCTGAAAATGATTATAAACTGAAGATAGATGACTTAGAGAAAACAATTTCAGTTCTAAAACATGAGCATATAGGTTTTAGGACTCAAATCAAGGATCTCATAACCAAGCTGACTGAGTGCCAGGCTGAGCTTGTGATTAGAAAAGCCAGGGTAGACACGTGTGTTCTTGAAGAAGAGACCTTCAAGAACATGATATCATCATCCCTGCACAACAAAGTGTGCTATCAAAACAAGTAGGGACTAGGATCAAATGAGATAGCTCCTTCACACACAATCTTGTTTGTAAGATCACCTAGGTGTGGAACTTGTGAAGATGAGCTTCCTCTCATAGATCGTTTGAGTGAAGAGGATGAAGAAGTGATATTGAAGAATTCCTCTGAGAAGAGTGAAGAGGAGGATTCTAAAAAGGGCCACTATCCTTCTAAGGAGAAGAAGAAGACTGTGATGACCAAGTCAATGAGGAAGAACTTGATCAGGAAGAACAGGAGGAAAGCAAGGAAGGCTCAAGAGATCAAGGCTACTTTTGACTCCAAGCAGAAACAAGTGTTTATCTCTACAGGATTTGAAATAGTAAAGACTGAATACATCAACCTAAACTCTTCTGCTAAGAGTTCTAGTTCTTGTTCAAATCATCTCAGTACCAAGAAGAAGACTGATCTACTGTGTACCACTGCTACACAACTTGGACCATCAAACTCCAAGAACAGTCCCCAGCCCAAAAGGACTATCTCAGCATCTGCAAAGATGAGGGTGGAGAAGGGATGTGACCAAAGTCAGTCTTATTCCCAGCAGAAGGCTCTTAGGAAAAAGAAAATAGAGTGTGTTATGTGTAAAAGTACTGCTCATCTTGCTAAGGATTGTCCATACAATCCTAAAGGTACTCTTCACATGATCAAACCAAAGACTTCCAAGAGTTCTAAGAAGATTCAGGCTTCAGAAGGAAAATTTGTTTCCTTCGCAACCTCCAAATCTAAGAAGAAGGCAAGTGGAAAGTTGCCTTCGGAAGAAAAGTTGGTCTCGGAAGGAAGGAATACTTCCAAAGCATTAAAGTCTGCTGAAGTGTCTGCGGGATCTTTCGAATGCTCAATCATCAAAACTTCCGAAGTATCAAAAGCTCCCAAAGTATTGAAGGTCAAGTCCAAGACTCCAAAGGTGGTGTGGAAGTCTAAGAAAGACCAAGTAACTGAGAATTCTCCATCAACAACAGCTCAAGATCCTCCTAGCACAACCATAGGATCTATTACTGTTGCATTACCTTCTGTTTCTTTTAATGAGCCCAAGACAAGTAAGGCTTGGGTTTCCAAATGTAACTAATCATTTTCTTTGTGCAGGGACAGCTGAAGACAAACAAAAATGTCTGGATCATTGACAGCGGCTGTTCCAGGCACATGACAGGCAATAGGTCACTACTCCAGAACTTTGAAAGGATTGATGGAGGGCCAGTTGCCTTTGGAGGAGATGAAGGTGGTTACATTTCAGGAAGGGACAAGGTCATAAATGGTAAGCTCAGCATTGAAAAGGTAAACTTTGTCAAGGAGCTTGGGTACAATCTTCTGAGTGTATCCTAATTTTGTGATCAGAATCATAACATGCTCTTTACTGAGCATGGGTGCATTGTTCTCAAGCCTGGGGTGGTTATTCCTGATGAGCATATTCTGCTTAGAGCCCCCAGGAAAGGGAACATGTACAAGATGGATTTGCAAGAAACATCTCCCTCTAGAGAAGTTTCATGCTTTCTGTTAGAGCCAATAGTGATGAGTCTTTCCTATGGCATAAAAGAATATGCCATGTAAACTTTAAAAACATGAATAAACTGATAAAAATGATTTGGTAACTAGAATGCCAAAGAAAGAGTTTACGAGTGATGACCATTGTGTTGCATGCCTGAAAGAGAAGCAACATAAGGTGTCTCACAAGCCTAAGGAAAAGAACTCCATCACTACACCCCTACACTTGTTACATATGGATCTTTTTGGCCCCACCAGTGTAATGAGTCTAGGAAGGACCTCTTACTTTTTTGTGATCACAGATGACTTTACAAGATTCACTTGGGTCTTCTTCCTTAGAACTAAGGATGAGACTCCTGAGATTCTAAAGAGTTTCATCTTGAAGATTGAGAATCAATCTGATCACAAAGTCAAAATCATAAGATGTGACCCCAGAACTGAAATCAAGAACCAAATCCTTGATGCATTCTATGATGAGAAAAGGTATTACTAGACAATACAGTGCTCCAAGGACTCCTCAGCAGAATGGTGTTGCTGAGTGGAGAAACAGGACACTGATTGAAGCTTCAAGAACCATGTTGTTTGACTCTAAGCTTCCCATCACCTTTTGGGTAGAGGCAGTCAACACTACCTGCTATGTGCAGAATAGAGTTTTAGTAGATAAGACTCATGGCAAGACTTCTTATGAACTTTGGCAGAAGAGGAAACCTTTCATTGGTTCTTTCAGGTCATTTGGTTGTCCTTGCACCATCTTGAATACCAAGGATCAAATTGCCAAATTTGCTGAGAAATCAGATGATGGACACTTCATTGGATACTCTTCCCAAGCTAAGGCTTACAGAGTATACAATCTCAGAACTAGAATTGTTGAGAAGTCAGCCAATGTGACTTTCAATGAGCACACATCCTGTGTGGCTGGTTCTGGTCCTGATTAGCTCTTTGATCTTGATTTAGTTACCAACTATTTTAACAAATCTTGTAAGACTGTTTCAGGATCTGCAGAAAATTTAAACACATGTGATTCTGATCCAAGATTTGAGCTGAAAAGACCTTCATGTAACACATCTTCAGCTCCAGTTGGAACTACTTTTGCAAATGAGGTTTCTATCAGCACCGTAATGACAAACTCAGCTGATACATCTGGGATGCCTTCAAATTCCAACTCAGAGGCTCCACAACCAGATAAAGACGCTTCAATTGTAGAAGACAATGATGGTAGTGGTGATAGTGATAAAGACTTTCTTGATGCTAATAACCACTCCATAGATGACAACATCAATGATGTCACACACACCTTGGATCGAGTCTCTCTTGATAAGTGTGCTGATGTGGTGGGTGAAACATCTATGCCAGATCTAAATTTCTCTAATTTAGATCTTTCTCAACAACTTACTGTGATCCCTCAGCTAAGGATCCACAAGTCTCACCCCACCTCAAACATCATTAGAGATGTTGTCATAGGGGTAAGAACAAGAGGACAAACCCATGAAGCAAATGTTTGTCTTCACTCTTGTTTTTTATCCCAGATAGAGCCAAAGAAAGTTGATGAGGCTCTGAAGGATGGAAGTTGGGTTGAAGATACAACAGGAGCTGCTTCAATTCAAAAGGCAAAAAGTTTGGAACCTTTGTCCTCTTCCTCATGGGAAGACTACCATTGGAACCACATGGGTGTTTAAGAACAAGAAGGATGATATAGGCATTATTATCAAGAACAAAGCTAGACTAGTTGTTCAAGGGTACACACAAGAAGAAGGGATTGACTACACTCCTGTAGCAAGACTGGAAGCTGTTAGGATATTCCGGGCATTTGCTGCATCCAATAATTTCAAGGTCTTTCAACTTGATGTGAAGTGTGCTTTTCTTTATGGAGTGATTGATAAAGAGGTGTATGTCAAACAACCACCTAGTTTTGTTGATCCTGATTATGTCTACAAGCTTGACAAAGCTCTTTATGGGCTGCATCAAGCACCCAGGAAGTGGTATGAGACACTATCTGAGTATCTTTGCAAACATGGATACAGTAGAGGTACTATAGATGGAACAATCTTCATTAAAGGATAGGGAAATGACATATTGTTAGTTCAAGTATATGTGGATGACATCATCTTTGGTTCAACTAATCCAAAGCCCTGCAAAGAATTTGAGAAGCTGATAAAGGATAGATTTGAAACGAGTTCCATGGGGGAACTCAATTTCTTTCTAGGAATTCAAGTGAAGCAAGTTGAAAATGGCATCTTCATTAGTCAGTCAAAGTATGTTCAAGACATACTCAAGACGTTCAACATGACTGATTGTAAGATTGCTAAGATACCCATAGCTAGAAACCACTCCCTTGGACCTGATCTTGAGGGGGAGTGTGTAGATGAACACTTATACAGGGCTATGATTGGGTCTCTTATGTATCTCACAGCTAGCAAGCCTGATATCATGTTTGCTACATGTATTTGTGCAAGATATCATGTCAACCCTAAGATGTCTCACCTTATCACTATCAAGAGGATTCTAAGATACCTTAAGGGTGCCTCAACACTTGGTTTATGGTATCCTAAGAATCCTGACTTCAATCTGTATGCTTACACAGATAATGATTATGGTGGTTGCAACATGACTACAAAGTCTACATCTGGGGGATGTCAGTTTCTTGGTGGAAGGGTTGTCTTATGGCAATGCAAGAAACAATCATGTGTCTCTGCATCAACTGCTGAAGCTGAATACATCTGCTTCTTGGTGGAAGGGTTTTCTCATAGCTTCGGAAGCTTTTTCATTAAAACTTTCGAAGATAATTTACCTTTGGAAGCGTTTTGACTTCCAAGAAAACTACTTTTTGAGCAAAATAAACTACTTTTTTAGAGGTAGGACCGACATCCAGATTTCAAAGTTTATTCTCTTTTATTAAACTATATCTGTAATTCTTTTCACATATAAACCCAACGGTTTCCCCCTCTTTCTATCATCTGCTTCTTCCTCCAAACCTAAAACCACAAATTTCTCTCTGAAATTTATTTCTTCTTTCTTTCTTCATCCTTAAGCTACCTCACAATGGACAGTCCTATTCACAGAAATGACCCGAACTTTACCATGCAACTCCATAGGCAACACAACCAGGTTGCTCTGTTAAGATCTGAGAAAGATCCATATTTCTCAGACGTTTGCCGTTTCTTAGCTTTGTCCGACTACTTCACCTCCCTAAACATTGATCCTCCACTTTATCAGGATCATCTGCTTGAATTTTGGAAGACCTGCCAAGAGGTTGTAATGGATGAGGAGAAGGCACTGTCTGCCACAGTGCAGGGGAGAACAGTCTTAATCACTCCGGTCATCATCAACATGCATCTTTCGCTAGATGATGAGAAGGTGAGGTGTTCTTCCCCAAAGAAGCTGTCAATCATTCTTTTGAGTAGACGGGGTATGAGGGAGATTACTCTATCAAGACCTTCAAGAAAGGGAATGTCTCATCATAGTGGAGACTCCTGACCTATGTGGTTATCCACAGCTTATCAAACAAGCATTGTGGATAGGACCAGATTTCTAAGGATCTCTCCTTCATTATCCATGGAATGATTCAGGGGGTCAAGTTCAGGTATTCTTAATTTGTTTATACTAACTTACTTGCAAA